>CM030362.1:99791079-100048289 GCA_017893485.1 Hemerocallis citrina
CCGTCCGAGCCGCTCGATTCCACTACAAACGGCTTATGTCTGCAGAGCTGCTTGCCATTGTAGACCTTCTCACTCATCTCCCTGGACGAGGAGTCGAAAAGATGATCTCCATCGCCCTGACCAGAAATAGATGCAGAAGAACCGGGTCGAACCCTCGACATAATATTGAAAATACTAACTTGTTATCTCCCGAAAAGTACATCTTAAAGCTGTTCATCGGTCACTAAACAGTTCCTAGAGAGAGAAGCTCCGCAAATTAGAGAGCAAACAAAGTGAAAAATAAGATGGGGTGTGAGGAATATATAGACAGATCCATGACACCTCGATATTCTCAAACAATCTCAGACACCCAATCTAGACCACATAAATCTGACGGTGGATAAGATTTCAAAAACTCAATTTCCATAACCGTGATGTCAGCACCACATGCGCAACCCACATGTCCTGCAATCACAGTAAGCATTCGGCATCAGGCTTTTTTCGCAAAGCACACGACGCTCGACACTCGGCATGCACCTCGAGCTAGCAGCAAGCTTTCTAGCAAAGCACATGAAGCTCGACGCTCGGCATGCACCTTGAGCTACTAGCAAACATTCTCACAAAGCACATAACGCTCAACACTCGGCATGCACCTCGAGCTAGCAGCAAGATTTCTGGTAAAGCACACGACGCTCGACGCTCGGCATGCACCTCCAACTAGCAGTAAGTTTTCTGGAAAAGCACACGACGCTCGATGCATGGCACGAACTCGAGCTAGCAGCAAGCCTTCCCACAAAGCCTACAACGCTCGATACTCAACACGAACCTCGAGCTAGCAGTAACTTTCTTGCAAAGCACACAATGCTTGACGCTCGGCATGCACCTCGAGCTAGCAGCAAGCTTTCTCACAAAGCACATAACGCTCGACGCTCGGCAAGCACCTCGAGCTAGCAGCAAGCTTTTTGGCAAAGCACACGAAGCTTGATGCTCGGCATGCATCTCGAGCTAGTAGCAAGCTTTCTCACAAAGATCACAACGCTCGATGCTCGGCATACACCTCGAGCTAACAGCAAGCTTTCTTGCAAAGCACACGATGCTTGATGCTCGACATGCACCTCGAGCTAGCAACCAGTTTTCTCGCAAAGCACACTACGCTCGACGCTCGGCATGCACCTTGAACAAGCAGCAAGCTTTCTCACAAAGCACACAACGCTAGTTGCTCGGCATGAACCTTGAGCTCACAGCAAGTTTTCTCGAAAAGCACATGATGCTCGATGCTCACCATGTACCTTGAGTTAGCAGCAAGCTTTCTCACAAAGCACACAATGCTCGACACGAACCACGAGCTAGCAGCAAGTTTTCTCGCAAAGCACAGCACACTCGAAGCTCGGCATGTACCTAGAGATAGCTATCATTTGTTTCGGTCTGCTCTATCCTTATGCGCACTGTCAACTGATCTTCTCACAAGATTGGGCTACTCCTCGATGGCTAGTACATAAACCCTCCAGGATTTGGGGGGGGGGGGGGGGGGGGGGGCTATGATGTGGGTAAGAAATTCGGCTCAACCTGAGTCGTCTGATCCCCTCAAAATCTGCGCACTCCTACAAATCAGGCTTGATTGCCCCCGATAGGCCTTCTGCTACTTCAGGCCCACAGAGCGGGTCGACCCGGCTCATTAGGGTTAGGGCTCCCTCTCTCTGCCTATAAATACCTGACCTTTCCCCTTTCTGCTGGTAGTGAATTTTTCTCACATGAACCCTAGCTTTCCTTCCAGTGACTGACTAGATCGACAGAGGGTCTGCCACCGGGATCCCTCCTGGTAGGCATTGTGCCGGTGTTCGGGGGCGGCCAGCTACCAACAACACCACCTCTCTTGCACTAGACGAAATCTCTGTCTCAGTTCCAAATCAGCGGCCGAGATCGGTCTCTTCCACTATAAATAATACGAACTCACATCTGTTGCTCGGACCACTAAATCAGTAGCAACAAGTAATTTGTAAGTAAACATCGATAAATGCAACATGTAAATTACATGTCTATGCTTACAGTTCGATTTAAAAGAACTAATCTTAAAAAAAGAAAGTTCCTGTAACTTTACCTCAAAAAACTTTAAAATATAATCTAAATAGATCAAAATTTTGGTAACTGCAAGTAAATAAGTCATCTTCACTAACATTCACCAAGATCTCTATAAAAACAGAGCGGGCTTCATTCACTAAGATCTCTATAAAAACAGAGCGGGCTTCCTACTCCAAATCGTAATAACCTAAAGTGTGTCTGATGAATATCTTAGATGCATATGTTTTTTTTGAAAAAATGAACATCTTAGATGCATAAGTTGATAGCTGTTTAAATTCGAACATGAATTTGAGAAAGATAATGCATTGAAGTTATTTGTAGTATTCTCTGCACTTTGTAATCACAAAATTTTTAAGAGTAATGCTTTAGCCACTATTTCTTCACTACCTTAGGTGGCATACTCCTATTGGAGAGTTCTCCCACCTACTCTATCATTCCCTATCTATTGGAGTGTGCCACCTAAGATAGTGAAGAGAAATGTAGTGAAATTGGTAATGGCTCTAGCATTACTCAATTTTTAAACCAGCAGTGCTGACTGTACTCTCACAGAAACTGGTCTATGCTTTAAGATTTACAAATCTGGTCATAGGAATCGGGTCATAGGAAACTCATTTCAAAAGGATCGAAGTTATTTTAAAAGGGTAATGCTACATTTATAATCTTTATAATTTTATAATTTTAAGTGGGACAATTTTATTAAGATCTATACAATCCTCTACAACCTACTCTACAATATATTTTCAATAAAATCTTGTCACTTAAACCTGTAAAAAAAATATTGTTGGTGTAGCATTACCCATTTTAAAAAGGGGTAATGCCATACACACTACCAATTTTACTACCAAATTTTTTACTATCTTAGGTGGTAAATTATTATTGGAAAAGAGATGCAGAGTATATGGTAGAATTCTCCAATAGAAGTGTTAGAAATTTGAGGATCTTGTTGAGTCTTTGACACAATCAATACAAACCACCAAGCAAAACTAGATCACACCAATCACACAAAGTATACAAGAATTATCCCGGTTGGGGACTTTCGCCTTAATCCGGGGGAGGAAGAATCGAGATATTATTTCAAATATAGAAGACACAAGAATATTACAATTTTCACCACGACCCTCTTTTAAGCCTAACTGGAACTTGATGCTGCTTACAATGGAGAAACTCTCTCACACTCTCTATGAAGTACTCTCTTCTTCTATTCGGCACTCAATAGAATCATATGGATCTATGAGTCGTTACAATAGTATATATAGGTCTAGAGACAAACCCTAAGTTATTATCTTGTTACAATAGCCATTGGATATTACATAAGAGATAACCCTTACGATAAGAGCCACACGATCTAACTTGAAGAGCAAATTGGGCCTTTCACGAATCTGTCAGACTCAGGTCTGAAACCTATCAACGCTGCGAACGGTCGACTATTCGCCTAACTGGAAGACATCGTGCAGAGGTCAGTTGACCGCACATGAGTTGCGGTCGACCACAATTTCCTCTGCTACTGCCGCTGACTGTTTCTCCTCGCTTTCACTCTATTTCCAATCGTCTCGATCTCTTCATCGTCTTATCGTCTTCTTATCCAACATGGTATGTAAAATATAAACCCAACAAAAGTGTGCTACTTAAGAAAGGCATAGCCGCTACTCTTAGGCTCTGTTTGGTTCAAAGGAGGGGAGGGGAGGGGAGGGATTTTAATGGAGGGAAGGGGAGGGGAGGGGAGAGATTTAATGAAGACTCTGTTTGGTTCAAAAGAGGGGAGGGAAGGGAAAATAATTATCTTCTTGTTTGGTTCACAAGGGGAGGGAATGGATTTTATAATAGAATTACTTTTATACCCTTCACAATTGTATTCCCTAATTGCATTCCAAATTGTTTGGTACAAGTGAGTTTTCCTCATGGTAGAGAATATATTACTGAGATGAGGAGATACTTCAATAATTAAAATTTTGAAGGAAATTAGGCTAATTCTCAATTATTTATGTGTGTGATATATTTATTTCTATTGAAAAGCTTCAGCATTAGCTTTCATATAAATAAATAAATAAATGAAATCCTGGAGTCTCAGGAATTAATTTGATCATATATTGACTAAGGTCATTGATTCTTTGCAGAAGCTCCTTCAAGTACTCAATAGCATCACCCAGAATCGATGCTCTATCCATCTGAGGAAACAAGAGTTAACCAAAATACAAACCAACTATCATCTTTTCAGGTAAAGATTATTGTGTCAATACAAATTTGACAAGGAAAAGAAAAGGCTAAATTTGCTAAACTTTTGTCTGTTTTACGATAGGAAGAACACTGATACGAGGTAGATATCAAAGAGAACTAACTAAAAGGGCAATTTAGTCCATTCACATTAAAAAATTATACATAATTTCTCTCCCCTCCAAATCCCCCACTTTTGGAGGGGAGCCAAAATTGACTCAGGAGGGGTGTTGCACCCCCCCATTTCCCTCCCTTCCCCTCCTAAAAAATGAACCAAACATAAAAAGTTTTAAAAAAACCCTTCCCTCCCCTCCCCTCCATTTCCCTCCAACCAAACACTGCCTTAATTTCTGTACTATTAAAATTCTAAATCCGGTGCATTAATTCCCGCTACATGAGACCATAGGTTAGGACAGTGATTTAATTTGCTCTACTTAAATAATGATTAATTAATTGAGAAGAACTTTATTAAACTATATCTAAAATCTGGTAGTGGGAGACTTTGTCATGGTCGATGTGATTGATGGATTGTTATCCAAATATTCAAAATTGGATAGCACATGGGAAGCAGCGTGCTTCTCTTCATTGTCGTTTTATTTTCGTTTGAATTTTTGCAAGTGTTGATTAAGGACTAAATCTAGTCACCAACATGATTAAAGTCTTAGATTATTAGAAATTAGGTTTTGTGTGGATCCGATAAATGATCACAAAGGATTAAAGAAGGAGAAGAAGCGAGCCAACAATTAACAACATACAACAACAACAACAAATTGCTACTACAATATGTCGACTACATTAAATTGCAGTAAACTGCAACTACCAAGCTGCTCTCGACCAAGAATTGACAGTTGACTGTCAGAAGAGACATTCGACCGCAACCTATAATCGAGCTCTCTGACTTGCTCAAGTCTCAAAGCAGTCGACTGCATATTGGAGCAGTCGACTGCAATGGTGCATATTTGGGAAAATTGGTCAATGACTGAGATTCAATCTTGTGTAATCCTATATGTATTGTATGCTGTACGATTCTAGAGCCATTCCAACAGTATTCTATTATCAGTAGAGAGATTGAGCAGCTGTTCTTGAGAGAGGAAAGTGGAGATCATACTTCGATGGTGAGATCTTGAGTGATTGTAAATCTGTTTCTATTTATATTCTCTAGTGGAAATCGCAAGAGTTCCTTTACGCAGAGAAGTAGGCATTGAATTGGGTAAACCTCAATAAAAATCTTATGTGTTTGTGTGTTTGTTTGTTTGTGTTTCTTTGATTTGATTACTGTTTGCATCTCAGGTTGGGTATTGAGCTTAACAAAGTGGTATCGGAGCATCATGTTGGTTTGAGATTGGAGACAAAGGGAAAGTCGAAGGTTTCGAGGGAACATAGTTCTTGATGTGGAAGATCAGATGATAGTGTATCTCCAACATAAAGATCTAGATGATCCATTGTTTGGTATGAAGTAAGGAGCGGAGGTAGATCGATTTGCGTTGACGTCTTAGAACGATTTGGATCAGAATGCAATTGGGCAAATTCAGTTGTCGCTGAGTAGGAAAACGCAATTCCATATTGATAAGGCAAAGAACACAAAGAAGGCAATGAAGATTTTCATAGATATGTATGAGAAACTGTCTGCATCGAATCAGATACTTCATTAGAAAAGTTATCACCATGAAGTTGTCAGAGATGAGTTCAGTAGCGGAGCATGTGAATACTTTCTGCATGGTATATAACCAATTGGAATCGTCAAGGTTAAAGTTTGTGGAGAGAGCACATGCATTGTTACTACTGGCTAGTCTCCCCAACAGTTATAATTCTGTAGAACAAACTATTACAAGCATTATGACTGATTCGACTATTCTGAAAGATGTTGTGAGCAACATCATGAGCGAGGAGGTGAGAAGGAAGAGAAATGAAGAGTCTTCGTCATCTTCAAGCAACTCTGCACCGTCAGCTAAGAACTGTGGGAATAGCACTAACAAAAGGAGGTCAAAAAATAAAAATCACAGGTCAAAGTCTGGAGCAGAAATTCGCAAAGGCAATTGTTGGCATTGTCATAAGCCGGGATGCACGAGAGACCAATGCGATTAGTACAAGAAAAGTAAGGCGAGCCACAAGCCAATGTGGTAAGCAACAAAATTCCCTTTGATGATTTGTGATTATCTGCTGAAGTTAATATGATACAAGGTGATTGGTTTATAGATTCATGTGCTTCTTTTCATTGTAATTCCATAAGGGATGCTTTTGAGAACTATATGATAGGTGATTTTGGTTCAGTCATAGTAGGGAATGGGAAAAGATTCCCAGTTGTTGGAAAATGCACGATTACAGTGAAAGCTCATAATGGGGGGAAATCTGTCTTGCATGAAACAAGACACATTCTAGGCCCGAGGAAACTCTTGATATCGACTAGCAAATTGGATACAAAGGGGCTTACAACAATATCTGGACATGGAGAGTGGAAGATCACTACATGTGCTAGGTTAGTGGCAAGAGAAAAATGTGTTGGCACGTTATACTTGCTCAGAGAAGGTGATTCAGGAGAAATCATTGTCGCGACATTAACATGTAATTCACTTTCAATCTTATGGCATGCCAGGTTGTGGTACCTTGTTAAAAAATGTGTCAAGCAGGCTTTGTTCCAGATATTCTTTGTCATGGCTTAAGAAAGGGGAGATAGATTTATATGAGACTTGTATAATGGGCAAACATAAAGCAGTTAGTTTTCAGATGACTGGGTGTGAGAAGAATCTTAGGAAAACTAGAGTTTGTACATACAGATATGTGGGCTCCGGCTCAGGAATTCTCATAGGTGGTAAAAGATATTATCACATTTATCGATGATGCTATTAGAAAAGTTTAGGTTATTGCAATTCGTGAGAAGTCTGAAGTGTTTGAGACATTCAAAGCTTGGAGGACCAGAGTTGAGAATGAGACTGGCTGCAAAGTGAAATCAGTAAAATCAGATAACGGTGGTGTGTACACAAGTAAAGTGTTCAGTGACTTTCTGGCACATGCATGTATCCAAGGAATCAAGATAGTTCTTAGAGCTAAAAAAAATGTAGTAGAAAGAACGAACTGCACGATACTCGGAAAAACAAGATGCACAAGGCTTCATGAGGGTCTTCTCGTCCATCTTTGGGCAGCTACACTGGATACATCATTGTACTTGATTAGTCGTTGCCATTCCAGTGTCCTTGGCATACTACAAGAACTATTCTCAAGTAAACTTATTAATTATTCACATTTAAAAGTTTACGGTTGTATTGCATATTCACTAATTGACAGGGAAGAAAGAATGAAACTGAATTCAAAATCCAGAATATGTGTCTTCATTGGCTACGGCGGCAATAACCATGGTTATAGACTTTGATACTTTGTTAATAACAAGGTCTTTCGCAGTATGAATGTGATTTTCAATGGAGTTTTTGTACAAAGACATACACACAGTGACGAAGGTACAACAAGATCATAATCAGATTTAGGTTCAGATTTAGATTCTCAAGATGGTTCTCATGTTGGGCCCTTAATGTGTAGTGACAGGTACAATTATCATTGACAACACATGAGGCACATGATGAGCCTATTGGATTGAGTAGGATGTCTTAGACAAAAGGTAGAGCGAGAGCCATTCGAGATCCTAAACTGGCCGGTGAACCAGTACCCACTTTGAGAAGGTCGATACGAGAAAGAAAGCCGACAAAAATATTTGATCCATCAGGCAGCACAGTTTATGAGCATGTCTTGTACATAGATTCAAGTGTGCATGAGACTCGTGACGAGGCTTTAAAAGATAGGGCTCAAATCTAGTGGGAGTCATCCATGAAGGACAAATTGAACTTCTTGATCCAAAACCAAACTGGGGAGTTGACCAAGTTACCTGCAGGAAAGCGTTCTCTTAGGAACAAGTGGATTTTCAGACCAAGAATGAAGAAGATGGTTGCAAAAGGTACAAGTCCAAACTTGTTTTTAAAGGGTTTTCTCTGAAAGGTGTTGAATATAGTGAGATCTTTGCTCCAATTGTGAAGATGACTTCGATTAAGGTTTTTCTCAACTGGATGTCAAAATAGCTTTTATCCATGGTGATGTAGAAGAAGAATTGTACATGCATCAATCCAAGGTTTTGAAGTCAGAGAAATGAAGACATGGTTTGCCGATTGAAGAAGAGTCTTTACGGCCTCAAACATGCACCATGATAATGGTACTTGAAGTTCGATTGTTTCATGCGAGGAAACAGATTTGAAAGATGTGAATCAGATCATCGTGTCTATGTGCGCATGTATGATGACAATCATACAGTAATTTTAGTTTTGTATGTAGATAGAAAACTAATGATGTGAAAAAGTTGCTAGCTTCTCCGTTTTCAATGAAACATTTGGAGGAGGTAAAGCAAATTCTTGGCATGAAAATTACTAGAGACAGGCAGAGTGAGAATCACAAACAGACTATATGAAGAAAGTATTGAAGTGATTCAATATGGATGGTGTGATGCCAGTTATTTGTCTCTTGGGTGCATACTTCAAGTTATCTATAGACTTATGTCCTACATCGGAGGCATAAACTGAGGAAATGATTGCAGTTTCTTATGCTTCAGCTGTTGGTAGTCTTATGCATGCGGTGATATTTATAAGTCCATATATCGCACATGCATTGAAAGCTGTTATCCAGTTTGTGAAGAATCCAGGTAAAGAGCATTGGAATGAAGTGAAGTGGATTCTTAGATATCTTGCAGGTACTTCAGATCATTCCTTATGTTTTGAGGGTAATTCATTGCAGATACATGGTTATGTCGATGCAGACTTTTGCGGTGATCGTATTTGTTGTAGGAGTACTACATGTTATGTGTTCGCGGCTGGAGGTACAACTGTAAGTTGGGCTTCTTAGTTACAGAAGCTTGTAGCGTAGTCAAGGATAGAGTCAAAATATATGGCACTTACAAAGTATTCGAAGGACATGTTACGGATTTCGGAACTCGTGGGTCGGTTGTGTAGAAAGCAACCCATAAGGGATCTATGATGTGATAGTCAAAGTGCAGTATTCTTGGCAAAGAACTTGACGTTCCATGCTAGGACTCGACACATTCAAATGAAATATCATTTATCAGGATGGCAGTTGAAGCTATTAAAGATTCTTGGCACACAGAATTCGGCTGACATGCTCACATAGATTGTGTATAACAAGAAGCATTAGTTTTGCTATTCCGATATCGAATTGTCTCCAAGTTGATTGACAGAAGACTCACATAGGCACGAAGAGGCCAAGAGAGAAATGAAGAACAGGTTAGAGACGTCATGTATATGTCTCCAAGTGGAAGATTGTTAGGATTTGTAGATCTGATACACAAGCAGAAGGGTTTAAAGAAGGAGAACAACCAAGGCAACCGTGAAAAGATAGCCATGGGAGACATTTCTTCTCCATATGTTCAGTCTGAAGACTGAATGGCTGACATCTTTACTAAAGCTCTTGGGAGAGATCATATGAGCCACATTGCAAGTAACAACAGGAGTCAACATCTACAATATGTCAATTGACTGCATTAAATTGCAGTCGACTGCAACTACCTCGACTGCAACTACCAGGCTGCTCTTGACCAAGGATTTAACAATCGACTGCCATGAGGGACAGTCGACCGCAAACTACAGCCGAGCTCTCTGACTTACTCGAGTCTCAAAGCAGTCAACTGTGTATTGGTGTAGTCGACCTGCAACCACGCATATTCGAAAAATTGGTCAACGACTGACATTCAATTTTTTGTAATCTTATATGTATTGTATAGGTGTACGATTCTAGTGTCATTCCAACAATATTCTATTGTTAATACAGAGATTGAGAAGTTATTCTTGAAAGAGGAGAGTGGAGATAAGGCTTACACTTCGCTGGTGAGATCTTGAGCGATTGTAAACCTGTTTCTTCATATTTTTTAGTAAAAATTGCAGGAGTGCGTCTATACGAGAAAATAGTCATTGCATTTGGTGAATATCATGCGTTTGTGTGTTGTTGGCTTTGTTTGTTTGTGTTTCTTTGATTCTATTATTTGTTTGTATCTCGGATTGGGTATTGAACTCAACATTTTTTTGTATCATATTAAAATGAAACTTGACCTTGGTGAGCAAGTAGTTGGACAATTGGAGTTTAGGACCTAGGCACAGTGTAACACTCATCTTGTCAATCCCTGTAGATATCTTTACTAGTATTATAACTCAAACTTTTTTGAAGCTAACCTGATATCCTATATTTATCGAGTCATTAAGTTAGTAAAGTGTGTCTATCTCAAGTCTATCTTGGCGTGCAGAATCTTCACCAAATATATTGAAGGTTTTTCTTTGAAGATACAAAAAGTTGGTGTGCGTTATATTAAGTATTTTTCTGCATAATGCCAGTTTTTAAAAATTTTAATTTTTAATAATACATAATAATTATCGCCCAATTCAATTTTGTTTTTAATTTTAAAGTACGAGCTTGTTGCTATATGCTTGCATCAGTTTCTTAATCTAGAATCTCTTATTTTAAGAGAGAAAATTATATATATGAACAACCTCTACATTTTTCTCAAAAGTTATTCCCAAACAAATTTATATTAACTTTTGTTTAACTCTTATGGAAGAGATGCTCGGTACACACTAAGCAAGTGCTTAACCTATTCTAAAATCTGAAATATTTTATGCCAATCAAATAACCTACTTATTTGTTAATGCCGAAAGGAAAAGGTTTCAGGAAGTTGACAAAAGCATCCTACAAAATATAAAAAATATACATATTGCCAACAAAAATCATCTCTTTTTCGTCCCTCCTTTTCTCGATGAGAGGATTAGATTAGTCTCTTTGTTGATATTATTATACACAAAGTGAGGTACCAAGAATGCAACTTATATATTATTTAAGTAGTCCATGAAGTACTATTTTTAAGGTATGTCTTATTAATTTAATTCCATGAAGTTCTATTTTTAAGGTATGCTTTATTAATTTCCTCAATAAAAGAGTATTAATTTGTTTAATGCAAATATGGCACAGTAATCTACTTTAAGGGCCTTTTCACCAGCAAAACTACAAATCATTTTTACTAAGAAAATGTTGTTTTTTTTTTTTTTTTTTTTTTTTTTTTGAAGGAAAAGGTGAAATCTGGTCACCCTCTTTCATTACTAAGAAAATGTTAATGCATAGTAATTATACTTAGACTCGAGAAGAAAAAGATTATGATTTTTTTAATGAATTACCCCTATAAAATTTAGATATTTCTATATAAACCCAACAAACTTTAGAATCTTATATAAATCCCAACAAAGTATTAAAGTTACTTCAAAAATCCAATTCAACAAACCTAAAAATATATAATTGTCCATCTTGTTAGAATATAAATATTAAAACCCTCATCCTTACCACAACTTCGGAGTTTTGGTCCATCGGTAGGGTCATTAATATGGTATCAGAGCAACTCAGGTTCGAATCTCACCGGCTGCGCAATTTAAATGCGGATTAAAAAAAATACCGCTGCGTATAGTCCAGGTCTTGACCAAAAAAGATGGCCCTCAACCTGCGGGGGCGTGTTAGAATATAAATATTAAAACTCTCATCCTTACCACAACTTCGGAGTTTTGGTCCATTGGTAGGGTCATTAACATGGTATTAGAGCTTATCGTTCTATAAGGCCTATACTAATTTTATCCTCGTCGTCGAGGTGGAGTGGTTCTCGTCTTCATCGGAATCACTCCACCTCTCGACATCTCTCTTCTGCTCTCGATCAAATATCAAAATCCTAATCTCCCCCAAAAACCCTAGCCGTCATCCCTCTTCCTCTCCCAATCAAATCCTCCAAATCTACCAAAAATTTCCAAAATTTCCAACCCCTCATTCCCTCCGTCTCATTCCGTACCAGAATCCCTAACCCTCTTCTTCCGGCGCCCTAACCCAGAATCTCCGGTTTCGCAAATCTGGACTCCATCTCTCTCTCCTCATTTCTCCTTCTTCAATCAAATACCAAATCAATGGTTTCCGATGGCGAGTTCATGGTGTTTCGCAGATCTGGACTCCCTCTCTTCTCCCTCTCCCCTGTGTATCTCAGAAACCGCATCTTCTTCCCCCTTCTCTTTCTCGTCCTCCTCTTCATCTTCCCCTTTCTCGTTCGGATCGGTGCCTTCTTTTCCTTTTTGGTGCTGCTTCTGCTTCTTCATCTTTTTCCTCTTTCGGGACCTCATCATCATCATCATCCCCTTCCCCCCGTTTCGGTACTGGTACTGGTACAGCAACATCATTATCAATTCCTAGCCCTTGTTCAGATCTTCAGCTCTTTTCCAATTTTAACTGAGAGACTTTTGTTCTAAAGTTGGGTTGGAAAATTGATGCTTTCATTAAGTTGGATGTTTGGAATCTGGTCTTTTTCCATTATATATTTGATGTCGTTATTGTTGAAGTTTTTAGTACTGTTTTTGAAAAAAATAATAATAAATAAAATAAAATTAAAAAAAAATCTTGCAGGTTCTTGTGCTTCTACATCCAGATAGTCAACTCACTCCGGTTGATCGATCGTGATTTTGAGAGGGGGTGTTATCAGCATCCAGTTCTCAGTCATCGACCATGTTTCAAGTCAGGGGTAAGATCCCAGCATCGATTATGTCTCAAATCAGGGGTGAAATCCCATCAGTCTATTTCTCAGTTCAGGGGTGAGATCCCAGCATCGACTATGTCTCAAGTCAAAACTCCGAAGTTGTGATAAGGATGATGATTTTAATATTTATATTCTAACACATCTCTTATCATATTTTCCGAACTAAAACACTTATGTCGAACCTATTTTTTCCATCACCACACCTCCTACACCACAACAAACTCCCTGATGGTTATATTTTCAATTTTATATTGGCTTGACTCAATCCACAATCTCGATTCATCTATATGTTTCTTTCGTTTCCTTTTTTGGGTTACCCTTGCTATGCTTGTTTGTGTTTTGTTCTTCCTGGATGCAGTACAGGTTTCAGATTGTGTCTTTTTTCTGCTTGTGCTTGTTCTCTGTTTCTTCGCTGGTGGCATGGGGCTTCTAGTGCTATGAATTTTGAGTTTGCTGTGGTCCTGAGTCGCTCTTTGCATTACTGATGCTTGGCTACTACTCTTTGTTGCTGTCTTGCTTCCTCCCAACTGTTTTTGTTGTTGCGTATTACTTTTGGACTGCGTTTCTTGGTGATTGTAGAAATTCTCTGATTTATTTCATCCGATGCAGTCTTTGGCAGACTTCTTATCTGCTTGTGATTTTATCGGGATTTTTTTCTTTTTATTCTTGTTGTTTTTTATTTCAGTGTTACCTCTTGTTTTTTATTTTAATGTTACCTCATTTTATTCTTGTTGTTTTTTATTTTAGTATTACCTCTTGTAAATTGTAACTTTACCTCTTGACTATAATATTGTTGGTGAAATAATCCAAAAGAATTTTTTTTGATAGTCAGTTAAGTTTCCACCATCAATTAGTGCCTTTAGCAAGTTAAAATATTAAAGAAGTTTAACTTATATCTGTAATTGTCAAGCATTGCAGTTGGTAAGGGCTCTTACTCGAAAATCAGGTTTATTTCTGGTCTTAGAATTAGGGCGTAGGAGACATTCTGTTTATCCCAGCTCTTATTTTGTGGAGGATGGGGATTCGTAGGGGGATGGGAGAAGTGAGGGTTATGCATGGAAGTGAGACATTTGTTTGTAGTAAGCTCCTAGCACCCATCATGTCTTTTCTTCTTATAGTTATATCTATATTATATCTATATCTTATACTGATAAGAAAGAAAGTCTATCCCTCTCCTTTCTCTATTTTAAAATAGATAAAGAAAAATAAAAGTAGGGATTCATATTTTGACTAACATGTATACTATACATGATTTTATTTAAAAAATCAAAATAAAATAAAATCTCAATTCCTCAAACACAGTCTCTTCCCTCTTACTTTTCTAATCTCACAAAACTTTACGGCTCACGCCTCACGCCGCTCCTACCGCCATGCCCTCTAACTCCCTCCGCGCTCCTCCCTCCTCCAGTAGCTTTAGTAATATTCAATTGTATAACATTATGATTTAATAATCATTTTCATAATTATCTGCTTATGTGAGGATAATAATGTAGATTTCAGAAATTATTATAGAAATGATATTAATAAGTTAATCCAAATTCTGTCACATTTTTTTAGAGTTCTATATAATTTATGAGTAGCTCAAAACTATTTTAAATTGTCCAATTTGCACAGGATAACACTAGTATCAGGCTGGCTGTGGCTAAGTTGCAGGGATGCAAGAGATATGACAATCGAAACCCATAACTTGCTCTTTGCAGCATTTAGGAAGAAAAAAAAAAATCAATTAAGATCTCCTGAATTAATATGGGGGATGCCTTCATGTCATTGATCACCTCAAGATTAGCGATTCTATTATCGAGATCTTCTAACTAAAGGTCATAGAACAGAGTGCGTTGAGATGAATGCCCCTTCGCAATCCATCAAATGCCCTCACATCTACCATTGGATTGAGTCTACTGTTTCTATAATGGGATTTAGGGAAGCTTGTTCAGTTGTTTGAGAAAGGGTTATAAATAATTACCTTGCTAAGATGATAAAAATGTAATAATATGTTGGCGAAATTATCGGAAATAAATGAAATGAAAAGAATTGTTAAGTTACTTACTTTGGCCAATTTTCAGTAGGTAAAGAGTAATATTCGTTGTTAATTAGACTTTGTCAGGAGAAGAAATGTCTCTTAACCTATCTAAAGAGCTAAAGAGTCATAACTCAAACCCTCATTTGGCATTGTTAAACCATTATAACCCTTCTAAATAAGTTAACTAAATTATTTTGTATTTTTTAATGTTTTTGGTAAGTCAAAGATGACTTAATCCCTATAAATCCATGTATCATTTTTATTGCATTAGTTAGATTAAGAAGCGCTCAAATCTTACTTTATTCTTAACAATTTGACATGAAGGATAAAGAATTTGGACAAAGACCATATCCATTATTTAATTTAATTTAAAGTAACTGTCTAACATAGAAGGTATGTTACTATTTAATAAGTGTATGAGTTAATATCTTTCTATTTTATCTTAATAGTAAGAATTTGAAATGAGCAAAAAGAGATTTCAAACACAATAACATAATAGAGTAATGTTCTCGTTGTGCACTAGGCCTCCGTGTACACTTGTGTTGTGTGCACTCGGCCTTCCTACATCTGTATCAACGATCTAAACCGTTCATATTGATCTACACATCTAAATTAGTCTAAATATGTGAAATCAAATCATTTGAAATTTATTTGTCCATCCATTGAAGTGTTACAAAATTATGTGGCTGAAAATTGATGTATTTTATAGTCACGTGATGGATGGGCAAATGAATTTCAAATGATTTAATTTTACATATTTAGACTAATTTAGATATGTAGATCAATGTGAACGGTTCGGATCATCGATACGAAGGCGAGAAGGCCGAGTGCACACAAATGCACACGTAGGCCTAGTGCACAACGGAACATTTCTCTAACATTTATATATATATATATATATATATATATATATATATATATATATATATATATATATATATATATATATATATATTAGTTGTATCATATTTTACATATTCAACTAATCTGATTCTCCTAACTGAGAAACAACCTAAAAAAACAACTCTCCTAAAAAAATCAAGCATTATAAATTAAAACCCAAATGCAAAATAAAGTAAATGTAGTAAAGTTGATATATTGACTATTTTATTTCAGTTTCCAAGTGGACTCATACAAATTCTAAATACTAAACAAAACCAAAATTACCTCAAATCTGAACACTTACACACAAAAAAATAAAAAATAAAAATAAAAATAAAAATAAAAATAAAAATAAAAATAAAAATAAAAATAAAAATAAAAATAAAAATAAAATAATAATAATAATAATAATAATAATAATAATAATAATAATAATATTATTATTATTATTATTATTATTATATATAGAAAAATGAGCCTCATATTTGTATAATTTTTTTTTTCTCATACAAATTGAGGTGTTAAAACAAGAACCCTTAGATGTTAAGTTTGTTAAAGAACATCTTGGCTCATCTTGATTGTTAAGATTCTCTACTGCAATTTATAAATGAGTACTTATTATTATTATTATATATAGAAAAATGAGCCTCATATTTGTATAATTTTTTTTTCTCATACAAATTGAGGTGTTAAAACAAGAACCCTTAGATGTTAAGTTTGTTAAAGAACATCTTGGCTCATCTTGATTGTTAAGATTCTCTACTGCAATTTATAAATGAGTACTTTAATCAAACCTATAATCCAAGAGATCTTTATTTTGACACCTCATTTTGTATGAGAAATTTTTCTTACATAAATATGAAACTCACTTTATATATATACTAGATTTGTTTGTGGGCACGTGCCTACGACACGTTTTCGGAACAATACAGCATACGAAAAGCCTTGTAAATAGTAAAACAATAATTATGTAGCTTAATTTTGAATAGTATGACAATAATTAGTTGTAAATAAAAATCCATGTTTCCATGAGTATATGAAAAATAATTATAAATTGGGGTGTAAAATTCAACTTCTTAGAACTTTGAGGGTGGAAAATGATGAAATTTAACTGTTGAGGAGATATTTGTTATTTTCAATGTAACATGAGCAATATAGAAATCATAAAAAATCTAAAAAATTACAAACCTGAAATCCGAAAATATAAATTTCTAAGTAAATGGAGAGAGAATGAGATAGAGAGAGAGAGAGAAAGGGAGAAATATGGAAAAGTGAGGAGAGAAGAGAAAGATAGTAAGAGCATCTGTAGTCGTTCCCTATATTTCAAAAATTTGGAAAATATAGGGAACGACACGCTGTAGTCGTTCCTTATATTTCTAAATTTTGGAAAAAGGAACAGTAGCTATCTATATTTGACAAAAGATATAGGATATTCTCAAATATAGGAATCGCAATATCATCTTGCGTCCATTCTAAAAAAGTTGTCTCGGATGCAAGATGATCTTACATTTGAAGAGTAAATTAAAAAAAAAAAAAAAAACAGGTCAGACGCAAGACCGAAACAATTTTTTTTAAAAAAATGTGTCAGATGCAAAATCATCTCGTGTCTGACAAAAAAATAAAATTCACAGAATCAATTGGACGCAAGAAGACCTTGCATCTGATCGAAACAAAAAAAATGAAAAAAACCACGGACGCAACCCAAAATTTTTGCCCCCATTCTGTAATTTTAAATGCTATGGAATATAGCCTATAGGATTATTTATGCATATAAAGTTAATTTGAGATTGGTTTGATTATTTGATCAAGAGATGAGAAGGAATTGGCCTATAGGAATTATTATGTGTTCATATAAGTACAATTTTTTTTATATAAATGTTTTGGATTAATTATTTTTATTATTATTATTATTTACCAATGGCTGATATTCAAAAATAAAACGACCGTCCACCGTTGAACCAAATTTGGGTTTCAACGATTACACGCCTAACTCAAAATTCCTATTTCTAAAAGCCAAATATAGAAAATTTTGAGTTTAACGACTATAGGTGATCTAATAAAGTAATGAATTTTTTTAGTTTGGGGGGGGGGGGGGGGGGGGGGGGGACTTTTTGAAGTGAAAATATGTTTTAGGAAAGTGAATCTGCACTGTTGATTTTGTTTCAATTGAAGGGGAACCACTTGTTAGTTTTTTTTTTAAAAAAAAATTGTCTTGTGTTTTATTATATAGACTAGGTATGCCCGTTGGCACGTGCCTACGACACGTATTCAGAATGATACAACATATGAAAAATCATGTAAACAGTATGTGATGATTTATATAGATATTTATTTGCTAGTAGACGTTGATGTATTGATGTACTTTGAAGTAAGATTATGAAGTGACCTTGAGGTTTATTGGTTTGTATATTGCAGGATTATTTGTCAGCAGCTCGGGATTCAAAAATAGTATTGTGAATCTACAACAGTAGTGAATCAGAAATTCCTTGCTATTGCGACTTGAGCATAAGAGATTTCTTTTTTGATTTGGAGTTTAACATAAGTAGAAATTCATTTTCTAACTGTATGAGTTACGATTAATGCCTCAAACTATATGAGTTAGTTCCCCCTTGTTTGTTTTTTTATGTAGTTAACCATGTATGAATTTAAAAGATAAATTTTGTTGTGATGTATACGTGAAGTGAAATTACAGCAAAGCTGATCAAGATACAATTTTGCAGCTAAAAAAACCCGAAATACAGTGATAAGTTTGGATTTGTCCATAAAAGCACGATCAAACGAGTCAATTAAAGAATTTGCAACGATTTTTCAAAGCAGTAAATGCCCAAATATTCAAAAAAAAACATAATCCGAAATTGCATAATAATAAAAAAGCATTCTAATCAATATTAACTCAGTGAAGCATTCTAATCCAAAACAATTACTCAGTGAAGTATAATACAATCAAATCAAATATGGTAATTCAAAAGTAATTAAATGGAAGTGAATGTTATTGAGTTATGAAAACATAATCGGAAAAAAAAACATAATTGAAAATGTGAAAGAAAAAAAAAATTCATAATCCGAAATTGCATAACAAAAAAAACATGTTTTTTTTTTGTCGACATACCTAGGTAAAAAAAAGAGGGAAGAAAGAAAGAAAGAAATATGAAAAATGAGAAAAGAGGGGGAAGAAAGAGAGAGTAATAAATGAAGGAGTTATTTTGTTTTAGGGAAAAATTTTGAATTTAGAGGAGGGGGGAAACATTTGGAAGGAAAAATATCTTTGGGAGCAAAAATCTAGAACGTTGTTTTTCTTCCAAATGAATGAGAGCCACATAGCTTTCTTTGTGTTTTATTATATAGATATCTATAATCTCTAATATTATAATGGGAGAAGGCCTTAGTGTCATTTGTAAATGTTTTGTCATTTTACCAACCTGTGCAACGCACGTGCATAACTATTATAAAGGAGCTCCTAGGTTCAAATCAAGAATACATCTAAATTTTTATTTTAAAAAACTATATTTATTAAAACATGCATCGCACGTTGATGCTGCTTGTTTTTGGTCGCAGTGTGGGTGCACCAGGTGTGAGTTCGGACTCAATTTGTAATGAAGGAAGAGTACGGTGCCGGACGATGAGCGAGAGGCTCGCTTCGGTGCTTGAGGATCAGCTCGGATTGTCTCGCCTCGAGTACCTACAGATGGTCCTGAAACACCGGGGTTTATCCCGGTGGCGGACCCTCCGACGATCTAGTCAGTCTCTGTGAGAGAGTAGCAATAAATAGGAGAATTTAGGTGGCAAAGATTGATTACCTGAAAAGGTGGGTGAGGGTCTGGTATTTATAGGGAATCCCAACCGGGTTTGGATCCGCTTGGGGGCCGGGTCTGAACCCGAAAGCCCATGAGCCTGACGTGGCAGGAGGCCCAGGGAGTTTAGGGCGGACGTGGCAGTGCCAAGAGTGGTATAGGGCTGACGTGGAAAAAGCCCTAGGTGGTATTTGGAGCTGACATGGCTGATCATGGGGCTCATGTGCCTCTGGGAGAATCGGATGGCCTAGGTTGTGCCAGGTCATCCTCATTCCTTGCCAGGCTGGGCAGACGGCCCGTGGGGCTGTCGCGGATCGGAGGCCGAGGGCCATCGAGGCTCGTCGGATACGAGGAGACCAATTCTGTGGAGGTGAATTTACGGCTCGGTGCCGAGGCCGTAGTGGTCCGGGGCCGAGCCGGATTGTTTTTTCTTTTCTTTTTGAGTGAGCCATCCTAGGCCTTGGCTGGGCCCCAGGCCATTTTTACCCCACCACACAAGCCCCCCACTCCTGCGGAGATGCGGGAGTTAGCCGTGGAGGAGTGTTTCATGGTCGTGGAAATGGGATGGCGAACCGTTGAGCCTTCCTGAGAAGACTACCCTGGTGCTAGACCGAACCTCGAGCTGGCGAGGGATTATGGGTCGGCAAGGGTGATGGCGAACCGTTGTGCCTTCCTGAGAAGACTACCCTGGTGCTAGACCGAACCTCGAGCTGGCGAGGGATTATGGGTCGGCAAGGGTGATGGTGAACCGTTGTGCCTTCCTGAGAAGACTACCCTGGTGCTAGACCGAACCTCGAGCTGGCGAGGGGTCATGGGTCGGCAAGGGCGATGGCGAACCGTTGAGCCTTCCTGAGAAGACTACCCTAGTGCTGGACCGAACCTCGAGCTGGCGAGGGGTTATGGGTCGGCAAGGGTGATGACGAACCGTTGTGCCTTCCTAAGAAGACTACCCTGGTGCTAGACCGAACCTCGAGCTGGCGAGGGGTTATCGGTCGGCAAGGGTGATGGCGAACCGTTGAGCCTTCCTGAGAAGACTACCCTGGTGCTAGACCGAACCTCGAGCTGGCGAGGGATTATGGGTCGGCAAGGGTGATGGCGAACCGTTGTGCCTTGGAAGGTTTGAGTGGGACGGCCTGCTGTCTTTGCGGAGCATTGAAGGCGCTCCGGGATCTGTACAATGTTCCAATTTCCTAGGGGCATTAATGGCACCGCCTAATAAATGCATGGCGCTTAGGCTTCCGTCGTTTGGCTTTCCCAATGTCATAATGGTCGGTCTATGGGGGAGGTTATAAATACTCCTCTCCCCACAGCGGGTTTGATCACAGCAAGGGTGGTCCATCGGCCACCCGAGGTGTCTGCTTTGGCGGACGTCTGTCTCTTGCAAAATTTTGACCCTGAGAGCATTGGACGGGTGGTCACTCTATTGCCTTGTTCTTCTCCCGTTCCTGACGGCCTCGATGTGAGTGTCAGGGTCAGGGGAGAACAAGGCAGAAGAGATGGCGGCCGTAGTCCGGTGCTCGGGGGACAAGGTACTGAAAGGTTTTAACCCTGGGAACCTCGGACTGGTGGTGACTTTGCCGTCCGGATCCTTTTTCGGGTCAGACGGCCCTGACACGGCTGTTTGCCCGAGAAAGATCCGGAGGGGAGGGGTATCAACCGAATTCCGGACCTGGGGCTGAGGAGCCTCGGATAGATGGGTCGTCTCCGATCTCTGTCTTCCTTCTAGTGCTGATAGTTTCTGATGGTCGTTAGCCCAAAGGAGTTAGAGATGGGAGGTGGGCCGATCTGCTTTCCGATAGGGTTCTAGGCGATGGTGGATTTTCTCCCACCCTCGAACAGTTCGGGGTTTCGGCTGCCGAGGCCGTAAGCCCCGAGTTGTTCGCGGGTGAGAGGGGAGCCGACCGAGCCCTGGAGCCCGGGGCGCCTGTCTAAGGACGGCGCCTTAAATCTTAAGTAAAAAATTTTCTCCGCTGAATACTTCATCCGAACCGACCTCTGTGTGGTCTCCAACCGGCGCTAGGTGACGTCAGCAGCGCCAGTTTCGTGGATGGCGTGGCGCGATTCCATTGGTGGCAGACGCGCGCTATTCGAGGAACAGTAATGCGAAAATCGAGGCGTCACCTCTCCCTCTATAAATATCCCCCCCTCTTCCCCATTCTGTTCATTTCCCTCCTGCTGTCTTCTTAAAAAGAAATCGAACACTTCAGCGCTCGGCTTGACTGTTTAGCAGCACCGGCTCGTCAGTCCGAGGCAACCCAAAGGTTAGTTTGTAAGTTTCTTTTGTTAGGCACAGATGTCTAGGGCTCAGTCTGGCTCGTCGGCGTCGACGTCGAGGGGGGAAGGGAACCCTGCCTCAAAATCGGTACATGATGTGAAGCCTTCCGATTCGACTTCGTGGGAGGAGCCAGTATGTGAGGAGGAGCCGGTATACAACGTGAGGCCGCTACGCTCCCGGAACCCTTTCGTGGTGGAGAGTAGCGAATCTGAGGAGGCAAGTGACAACTCTGACGTTGTGGAGATAGTAGGTACGGATTCCGAGGGGGAAGATAGTGAAGGAGAAGGTGAAGCAGTCAAGGCTCGGACTAGAGGCACAGGGAGGGGCCCTAAGGTTCGGGGGGTAGGTTCATCCTCCACGCCGGCCAGCCTTGAGCGTTTGTCCACCCCCTCGCCAGAGAAGGCTCGGAAGAAGAGGGTGCCGAGAAAGAAAGGGATCAAGGCCGAGGGTTCGAGCAAGGCGCCTGTTGTTCGGAACTTGGTGACGGGGTCTCCAGCGCAGCCGGACCACTTCCGGCGGTACCCGGATGATCTTTCTGACACGGTGCTCTTTGGGGTCCAACCTTCTTCGCCGAGTCGGAAGATCGTAAAGATGGATTCGATTCCGACGATACTGGAAGATGGTGACTTGGATGTTGCACGGTCGCATTTCCACATCGGGTCGGAGTATGAATTGATGCTGCCGAGCCCGACCCTTCGTCCCACCGATCCTCTGCCGGATTGGTACTGCGTCTTCCCTGTAGACGCCTTCGGCTCCGGGCTGAGGCTGCCGATGCACCCGTTCATCAAGGAGGTGCTCAACTGGGCAAAGCTGGCCCCGATGCAGTACGGGCCGAATTCGTGGAAGCAGATCATCTGCTTTGTGCTGCTCTGCGAGGAGCAGAATGTACCCCTCCGGCTGAATGTGTTCCGAGCGATGTTGGGGATCATCTCATCGAGAGAGTCGGAGGGGATATACTATATCTCCCCTCGGGGTAAGGGGAAGGTGGTTCACGGCCATCCGGACTCAATTAAAGAGTGGAAGCGGAAATACCTTGTGATCCGGAGCGAGGGGCTTTGGGACATCCCCACTCGGTGGAATTATTACAAGCCTCAGTTCAAAGCGCCGAGGCCGAGGGATATGTCTGCCGAAGATTGGGGGTTTGTCGGGCGTCTGCAGGCTGTCGCATAGCATCAGCTGGCCGAAGGTGACGGAGGGTCACTTGGCGAGCGTTGGACTGAGCCCGGCCGTGCTTTGTATGTAGTTGTTTCTTTCTCTCGGTCTTATTGTTCTTTTGTGCTCATTGTCCTTAATGGATCTTTTTGTAGGTATGGATCCAGAATCAATCAAGGCAAAGAGGCTCACCATGAAGAAGCAGAAGGTCGAGGCGAAGGGGGACGCGATGAGGACGAGGGGGTCGTCCCAGGTGGTCTCCGAGGCCCAAGACGAGCCTCCGGCCAAGAGGACACGCTCGGAGACAGGCAAGGTGGTGGTTGCTCTGAAGGGTTTGGACCAGGGCAAGGCTGTTGATCTTGATAAGGGGAAGGGTCCCCTGGTGGGGTCAGAGGAAGAGGAGAGGTTGCGGCGACCGTGGGTGCCGGCTTGGTCGATCCGTGAGGGTGACAGCTTAACCCGAGGGCGCCAGGCCGTCGAGGTGGCGGATAAGCTGGCGACCCCCCGGGACCGCGCGGAGATGAGGGCCGAGACCCTGGAGGATGCGTACACGCGCCTCGCGCAGGCTAATGTGCTGGTAAGTCTGCCGACCCCGCTTGCCTTGTGATTATGTCGTAAAGGAGGTTTTCTTAGTAGTACTTGGTTACTGCAGGCGACCGTGCAGGGGGCCCCACGTGAGAGGCCTTTATGAGGCGGCCTTGGAACGGGAGCGAGACCGGGCTGACAAGGCCTTGCAGGAGATGAAGGAGATGAAGATAGAGCTCGAAGGCTCGCATAAGAGGGAGCAGAAGATGAAGACCGAGTTCGACGCCAAGGAGGCGGAATGGGGGAAGAAGATGGCGGCTCTGAAGAAGAGGTTCGCAAAGGAGAAGGAGGAGTTGACGGAGGTGGGTCAGAACATGGTGATCAAAGCCCAGGACGAGTGCTATGCGAAGGCCTTCAGTCACGTGAGGCACTTCTACCCGACCATCGACCTGTCCAATTTCGACTACGACATGGAGGTCGAGGGGACACCGAAGACCCCTAATGAGGAGGGGCCCCAAGTCGAGGGATCGGCAGTCGATCCTCAAGTGAACCCGGCCGAGTTTGAGGTGGGGAAACAAGATGTTTAGCTTCGTTTTTGTTTTTTCTTTTCTTCCCATTGTATTTGCCGAACGCGGACTGGCCACCGCCTTTTTGTACGCCGAACTTAATTTATAAAAGAGGATTTTTTGACTGGCCAAGTGTTTTGACATCGGATATTTCCGAACCTCTTTGCATATGCATCTTGAGTGATGGCTGGTTCTCTTGTAGATTACGGCTCCCCTTCCCGAGGCGGACCCCCGTCGCTCAGATGTGGCGTGGCTCCGGAGTAAGATTAAGGCCCTGGAGGCCACGCTGGTTCGCTAACGCAAAGGGGCTCGCGATCAGGATGCCGCCTTCAACTATTATCGGGACAAGTCTGAAGCCCTAAGTGCGGAAGCGAACCGGCTGAAGAGAGCGATGGTGGATCGGGACCTCGGAGGCGCCGGTCTTGGATACACCATGTCTAGTCCATCGGTGCAGAGGCCCTCCTCTGAGAGGCTCCTCCGTGACGTTATAGTCGAGAAGGAGATGGAGATACACCGTTACAAGACGATGCTCGGTGTGTCAGGGATGAGGACGGCCTCTTGCTCGGGAGGCCTGCGAACGGAGGGGGTGCCCTCGGCGTTGCTGCTGCTGGAGCGTGTTCGACCGGGGGATGCCCAGAGCTCCGTGGCCGGTGGGTCGACCGTGGCAGCCCCCAAGGACCATCTTGACGAGGAGAGAGATCCAAGTCATTCGATTGGCTTGGGATTGCCATCCGTCGGACCCGAGGGGCCCTAAGAGTGATTTCCTTCTGTTGGAGATGAGTGGAGTGGTCCTGTAACGGTCTTGATTTATTTTTCAGAACTAATAAGGGAGTATGAATAAGGAGTTTCTTTTTCATTCTTTGTGCTAGTCGATAGCTTCTTGATTGATTGTGGAAATGAGGTTTGGCACGGCCCGATCCGTAAGGGATCGGCGCCGGGTGACGTTCCTTGAAGGCCGAGAGGTGTTAGGGCGACTCCCTGTCCTGAAGCCGGTTCCTTCCTACCGAGACGTTGGGGGACGACACCGAAGTGAGGACTCGGGTGCCAAAGCTTTTGAGAAAGCGATCCCGTTGTCCGGTGTTAGGTCGGACCTGCCGAGGCATTTGGAGTTTGACAAAAAGAGATCTCTTGTATATATGTTGAGAGGGGCGCAAAAGGCCCTTTTACATATGAGAGCTTACAAAAATTATTATTTACATTAGCCGAGCGAGAACCTATGTTTGCTCTTCCAGGAACTTCATTAGGTGTTCGGTGTTCCAAGGTCGGCTGATCGGCCGGCCATCCATATCCGCCAGTCGGTACGTACCAGGGCGTACGGCCTCGACTACCCGGGATGGGCCTTCCCAGTTGGGAGCCAATTTCCTCTTCTTGGTTGGGTCGGAGACGGACAATTTTCGTAACACGAGGTCCCCCGCTTTGATGTTTGTGGGGCGGACCTTCTTGTTGTAAAACTTCTCGATCCGTTGTTGGTAGATGCTCCTTCGGATTGAAGACTTCTCACTGACCTCGGCGACGAGGTCCAGGTTGGCCCTCAGGCCGGACGAATTGTCAGCTTCGTCGAAGGCCATGATACGGGGAGAAGGCAGGCCGACCTCGACGGGGATAACTGCCTCTATCCCATAGGTCAGACTGAACGGCGTCTCCCCTGTGGGGATCCTCTTGGTGGTTCGGTGCGCCCATAGCACGCTAGGCAGTTCTTCGACCCACAGCCCTTTGGGGAAACTGTCGAGGCGCTTTTTGAGGCCGTCGAGGATTTGCCTGTTCGCGTTCTCCGCTTGGCTGTTGGATTGAGGGTGGCAAATAGCGGAGAAACGCTGCTGGATGTCGATGTCTGCACAGAAAGTTTGGAAGTTCTGACCTTGGAATTGGGTTTCGTTGTCCGTGACGAGGACCCGAGGGATTCCGAACCGGCAAATGATGTTCTTCCAAAAGAATTGTTGTACTTGGCGCTCGGTGATGCTGGACAGAGGCTCGGCTTCGAGCCACTTGGTGAAGTAGTCGATGGCGACTATCAAGAACTTCTTTTGCCCTACCGCTACGGGGAAGGGGCCCACAAGGTCCATGCCCCACATGGCGAATGGCGTAGGACTAGCCAGGGATCGGAGATTGGCTTGAGGAAGCCTCTTGATAGGGGAGAACCTTTGGCATGGGCCGCACCTCTTGACTAGGTCTTGCGAGTCTTGGAGTATGGTCGGCCAATAGTACCCCTGATTCAGGGCCTTTCGAGCGAGTGTCCTGCTCCCCATGTGGCATCCGCCGATCTCCTCATGAAGATCTCTCAGCTCGTAGCTGGCCTCGTCGCTGGTGAGACAGCGGAGGTACGGCTTGCCGTCGGCCAAGGTGTATGAGCGTTTGAAGAGGACGTCGTCAATCATGACGAACCTTTCAGCTCGGACCCTGACTCGTCTAGCTTCGGCCCGGTCTTCAGGAAGCTCGGCACTGACTAAGAATCTCCGGATGGGAGTGGTCCAGTCGTCTGGACTGGTACCGTCTTGAACACACATTGCCTCCTGGTCTTGATCGTTGATACTCGGCTTCAATAGGATTTCGATGAGTACCGTTTGGTCGAGACCCTCGAAGGAGGAAGAGGCGAGTTTTGACAATGCGTCTGCTTAAGCGTTCTGCTCCCTAGGGACTCGAATGACTGTGGAGTGGCAGAAGGACGCTAGGAGATGTCGGACCACCGCCAAATACCTCACCATGCGATCATCGCGGGCTTCGTATTCTCCGGTGATCTGATTGACCACGAGCTGAGAATCGCTGAAGGCCCGGATTTGCTTGGCTCCGGCTCGGTGTGCTAGGGTCAACCCGGCGATCATGGCCTCGTATTCCGCCTCGTTGTTGGAGGCCAGAAAGTTGAGACGGAGGGAGTATTGCAGTAGGAATTCGTCGGGGCCACGAAGGATGATGCCAGCCCCACTCCCCGTTTCGCAGGATGATCCGTCGACAAAGACCTCCCAGGTCGGATCCGAGCCCTCGATGTTGGGCTGCTCGGAAACGGTGCACTCAGTTATGAACTCGGCGAGGGCCTGCCCTTTGATGGCCGTCCTCGGCTGATAGCTGATGTCGAACTGACTCAGCTCAATTGACCACTTGACTAAGCGGTCGGAGTTTTCGGGCTTGTGGAGGACAGTCTTCAGTGGCTGGTCGGTCAGTACTTGGACGGAGTGGGCCTGGAAGTAAGGACGAAGTTTCCGGGCTGCCATGACCAAAGCATAGGCCACCTTCTCTATCTTTGCGTACCTCGTCTCGGCGGGGAGCAGGACTTTGCTCACATAATACAATGGTCTCTGAACTCCATCTTCTTCTCGGACGAGGACGGCGCTGAGGGCGCTATCTGAGGCGGACAGGTAGAGCCATAGTGGTTCGCCCGGCTCGGGCTTGCTGAGGAGAGGAGGGTTGGTAAGGTACTGCTTCAGCTGTTCGAAGGCTTCTTGTTGATGGGTACCCCACTCGAAGCCCCCTTTTCCGCGTAGGGCCTTGAAGAAGGGGAGAGACTTCTCCCCTGACTTGGAGAGGAAACGGCCGATTGTAGCCAACCGGCCTGTAAGCCTCTGAACCTCCTTGACATTCCGGGGCGGGGCCATGTCAATAATAGCTTGGATTTTCTCGGGGTTCGCCTCAATGCCACGCTGGCTGACGATAAACCCCAGGAATTTCCCAGTGGAGACGCCGAAGGCGCATTTAGCCGGGTTGAGCCTCATGTTGTGATGCCGGAGGACTCTGAAGGCTTCCTCGAGGTCGGCGACGTGGTCCGGCCCGGCCCAGCTCTTGACGAGCATGTCGTCGACATAGACTTCCACGTTGCGACCGATCAGGTCTTTGAAGATTCTGTTGACGAGCCGTTGGTATGTGGCTCCGGCGTTTTTCAGCCTGAAGGGCATAACGCGGTAACAAAAAAGACCCTGGTCGGTGATGAACGAGGTCTTGGAGATGTCCGGTGGAAACATCCGGATCTGATTGTACCCCGAGAATGCATCCATGAAGGACAGTAGCTCATGTCCCGAGGTTGCGTCGATTAAGGCGTCGATGCGGGGGAGGGGGAAAGGATCTTTCGGACATGCCTTATTTAGATCCATGAAGTCGATACAGATCCGCCAGCCCCCGGTTGCCTTCTTCACCATGACGACATTAGCCAACCACTCGGGGTAGCTGACTTCCTAAATAAATCGAGCGGACAAGAGTTTGTCGACCTCTGTCTTCACAATTTGCTGTCTCTCCGGGGCGAACTTGCACCTCTTCTGGACGACCGGCTTAGAGTCCGAGATGACGCTCAGCCGATGCATAATCAAGTCCTCAGAGATCCCGGGCATGTCGGAGGGCTTCCAGGCGAAGAGATCAACGTTGCGGCGGATGCAGGCGATTATGCCTGGCTTCAAGTCCTCGGGGAGCGAGCGGCTCACCCGGAACCATTTCGATTCGTCCTCGGTGCCGAACGGGACCTCCTCCAGCTCGTCGGCAGGCTCGGGAGCGGGGCCGTCTCTCTCGGGTTCGAGCTCAACGGCGTCGAGGGGGAACACACCCCCTCCGACGGCGGTCATGTAGCATGATCGCGCTGCTTCTTGGCTACTTTGGACTATGCCGACCCCCTGCGGAGTAGGAAATTTAAGTTTCAGATGGTAAGCCGAAGGTACCGCTTGAAGGGAGCACAGTCCGGGTCGGCCGAGTATGGCGTTGTAAGCCGCCTTGACGTTTACCACCATGAAGTCCATGGACTCGGTACTCTTGACAGGAGCCGATCCTGCGGTAACGTCGAGAGTAACAATCCCTTCTATTACGACAGGGATGCCGGAGAACCCATGCAAAGTGTATCCGGCTGGCTTGAGCTTGCCTCTGGGCAGCTTGAGATTCTCGAAGGCTTCGAGGAAGAGAATATTTACCGAGCTGCCATTGTCGACGAGGATTCGGCGAACCTCACAATTAGCCATGTGGAGGCCAATGACGAGGGCGTCGCAATGAGGGAGGCGAACGCCTTCGAGGTCTTCTCCGGAGAAGGAGACAGGCACCGGTTGCAACCTGGGTGAGGGGTTGTCTTGGACAGCGTTCACCTCTCGGATGAAGGCTCTCCGAGAGGTATTTGACTCTCCCCCCATCGGTCCTCCATGGACACAGTGTAGAATGGCCGGCGTGCCTGCGGCTCCTTCGGGCTCAGGGTCCCGATCCTGGATGCGGTTCGGAGTAGGGTTCGGAGGCGAAGGCCTCCGGTTCCTAGCATCTCGCCGATCCCGTGGGCCTTCTCTGGTGAATTCTCGGAGGTACCCTTATGAGATGAGGGCCTCAATCTTGTCTTTCAGGGCCTGACATTGGTCTGTTTCGTGCCCACGATCTCTGTGGAACCGGCAGTAGAAGCGCTGATCTCGCTTCTTGTTGTTACTTGGTCGGGGAGGTAGTCGGAAAAGACCCTTATCCTCGATTTCTAAGAGGATGGCGGACACGTTATGTGTCAAGGGAGTGTACCTTTCGAAGCGAGGGACCGGAGGTGCCCTCTTCGCGCTGACTCCTTCCTTTGCCGCTTTCTTGGCAGGCTCGACGTCATCAACCCTGCGCTTGCCCTTCCCCGCGACTTCTTTGCTGCCCTCTGGGTTCAGAGCTTCTTCAGCTCGTATGTACTTCTCGACTCGGTTGAGAAGGTCGGGGAAGTCCAGAGGTGGCTTCTTCGCCAGGGAGACCTTCAGCTGGTTGTGCCGGACATTGTGTCGGAAGGCAGCTGAGGCGACCCCGGCGTCAAGGGCAGAGACGGATCTTGCCTCAGTCGTGAACCTCTTGACAAAGTTACGGAGTGACTCCCCTTCCCTCTGACTGAGGTCGAGCAGGGAAGCGCTCGTCCTTTCGGCCTTCCGGCTAGTGATGAAGTGGGCCAGGAAGCTGGCTTCCAGCTGGTCGAACGAGAAGATCAAGCCAGGGGAGAGTTTGGAGAACCAATCCCTGGCCGGACCCCGGAGGGTGGCCGGGAAGGCTCGGCACAGCAGGGGATCCGAAGCGCTATGAATCATCATGAGGGTTTTGAAGCCCTCCATGTGATCAGCTGGATCACCCTCGCCGTTGTAAGTCTCGAACTGCGGAGGCCGGAAGTTCCGGGGGATCTCTGCTTCTATGATGTTGACGGAAAATGGAGGTCGAGAAGGCCCACGTCCTTGGACTAGGTTCGGATTCCCGTAGCCGATGCGCTCGAGGCGATTCTCCATCTCTAGGAGGCGTCAGAGCACCTCGTCTATGCGTTCAGGAGGGGGGTCGGCGCACGAGTGTGACTCCTCCCTTCGCTCATTTGAGGGGGTCGGCCATAGGTTGCGGACCTTGGCGCTCCATGGAGGGCCTCCATGATTTCATCTCTGAAGCTTCTGAACTCGGCCCTGGTGACTGCGCCATGGTCAGAAGGGTCAGGTCGGGGCGTAGGAATTCGGCCGATGCGGCTGAGCACCGACGGCCTGTCCCCTTGCGCGGGCCTGGAATGGTTCGGGGCCAAGTTGGAAGCGGTCCCTCCCCTAGCCTGGCTAGCCCTTCTGTTCTGAATGACCCGACGAAGGTCGGGTTCGGCGACGCGTGAAATGCTTTGTTGGGGTCCGGGGTTCGCCCCCGGATTATTGGATGCTTGCCCTCCGTCGAGGGCCCCCTCGGGAGGAGGCCCGTCTGGTCGGGCGGAACGGGCCGATCTTCGGGCTCGGGGAGCCATGGGAGATCGGGTCGAGGGAGAGCGTCGGTGGCGAGGCTCGGACTGTCGTCCGTACCGGATGAAGGGTTCCCACAGACGGCTCCAACCTGATGCTGCTTGTTTTTGGTCGCAGTGTGGGTGCACCAGGTGTGAGTTCGGACTCAATTTGTAATGAGGGAAGAGTACGGTGCCGGACGATGAGCGAGAGGCTCGCTTCGGCGCTTGAGGATCGACTCGGATTGCCTCGCCTCGAGTACCTGCAGACGGTTCTGAAACACCGGGGTTTATCCCGGTGGCGGACCCTCCGACGATCTAGTCCGTCTCTGTGAGAGAGTAGCAATAACTAGGGAAATTTAGGTGGCAAAGATTGATTACCTGAAAAGGTGGGTGAGGGTCTGGTATTTATAGGGAATCCCAACCGGGTTTGGATCCGCTTGGGGGCCGGGTCTGAACCCGGAAGCCCATGGGCCTGATGTGGCAGGAGGCCCAGGGGGTTTAGGGCGGACGTGGCAGTGCCAAGAGTGGTATAGGGCTGACGTGGCAAAGCCCTAGGTGGTATTTGGAGCTGACATGGCTGATCATGGGGCTCCTGTGCCTCTGGGAGAATCGGATGGCCTAGGTTGTGCCAGGTCATCCTCATTCCGTTGCCAGGCTGGGCGGACGGTCCCGTGGGGCTGTCGCGGATCGGAGGCCGAGGGCCATCGAGGCTCGTCGGATACGAGGAGACCAGTTCTGTGGGGGTGAATTTACGGCTCGGTGCCGAGGCCGTAGTGGTCCGGGGCCGAGCCGGATTGTTTTTTCTTTTCTTTTTGAGTGAGCCATCCTGGGCCTTGGCTGGGCCCCAGGCCATTTTTACCCCACCACACACGTGTAAACTACTAGTATATATAACCTAAACAACAATATTACAACATCATCGCAAAAACATGTAATTAATCAAAAAGTAATTCAAAAAACATTATTTTACAAAGCCTACCAGCTCCCACAAACGGACGCTGGTGCTCTCACATGGTTGGTCAAAACGACCTTAAATTGCTTCCTTTATTTTCCAATTAAAACCCCCGCATTAAATCCAAAAATACAAAAAATATAAAAAAACATTAAATAGAAAACCCCACACAACAAACAACTACACAATTTTTATTTTACTTTATGTCAATTTTTAAAACTATTTGCAAGAAGAGTACAGTTGTCAAACTAATTGTGCTTGGAGACTCAACAACTAAACTTGTCGTTGGAAACGACGAGTTTAGTTGTTTCGTGATCGCCGTTCCCAACAGCGAGTTTAGTTCAAAATAACAAGACTCGCCATTCCCAATGACAAGGTTCTTTATGTTAAACTCGTTGTTAGGAACGAAGAGTCAATTGATTTTGAAATTTCACATAGTGTTTCACTGAATGTTGGTCTTGGTAAATTTTCGAAAAACAACTCCATAGAAAAGTTTGTTGTTCCCAACAACGGGGTATTTACATGGAACTCGCCGTTCTCAACAACAAATTTAATATATTTCCCCTCGTCGTTGGGAACAACGAGCTCTTTTATGGAGTTTTTCCCCGAAAATTCACCAAGTCCAACAGAGTTTATAACTCTTTGTGAAATTTCAAAAATCAGTAGACTTGCCGTTACCAACAGTGAGTGTAGTATATTTTTCCTTGTCGTTGGGAACGACGAGTCTTATTTAAAAATTTCGAATTAAACTCGTGGTTGGGAACGACAAGCATAAAATAACTAAACTCACTGTTGGTAACGACGAATTTAGTTATTGAGTCCACGAGCACAATTAGTTTGAAAAGTGTTCTCCAATTAGTTTTCGGAAAAAAAAAAAATTCCAACTACATCTCCCAAACCCTGTCATAAATTAAAAATGTCAAAAATTGCCGTTTGGTTTCATTTTTTGGAAATTTTTTCAGAATTTTTTTTTGTCAAAATGCGTTTGGTTACATTTTCAAAATGGCATCTTTTCTGAAAACAGTGAAAGGGTTGTTTTCCCTTTTGGCCTTTTCCCCTTCTTTCCATCTCCATCTCACTCCCGCTCCCTCCCGCTCCTCTCCGACCTGAACCCCTTGAGCTCCTCCTTCCTCTCTCTCTTCAACTGTCGAACCATTGTGCTCGCCTCGCTCGTTCGCCGAGCTCGATCGTCGCCGAGCTTCCTCCTCTCTACTGGCACCTTGCCGAAACCCTAGCCAACTCGTCGTCCTGCCCTCCCTGCTACATGCGACTGCTCCTCTCTCCCTCTTCTCTCGCTTCGGATTCGGATCCATCAGATCTGATTCGATTCATCTAAAAATAATCCTCAGATCCATCAGATCTGAACCAGATCCATCAGGGCCCTCCTCTCTCCCTCTTCCCTCTTCTCTCCCCCCGAACGTAATCCATCAGATCTGATTCGATTCGGATTCGGATCCTGATTTTTTTTAAAGTTGAGATTCGTGCTCGATCTTGATTTTTTGTTGGGTTTGGATAGGGTACATTCTGAACCAGTTTTTTTTGCCATTATATTGATTAAATTCATATTATACTGATCCAGTTTGGCTGGAAATGATTGATATGGTACATTCTGAGAAGAAAACAATATTATGATCATATATTAGTAGTAGCTGGCGTGGCATTTTTTAAAAATGCAGCTCTACACTAATCAAGATGATTTGGTTGAACAATTGTTCCATGATAATATTTTCTGAGGCTACGGCTAATTAGGGATATGATGAAGATATATTCTGATCCTATATAACGGATAAGCTCATTGTCAAGAAAACTAAAAATAAAAAAATAATTGTTGCCAAACTGAAAAAAACGGGAGAAAAAAAATTGATTTCCAAAAAAAATTATTACCAAACAGTATTTTACAGTCCAGTTTTAAGAAAACAGCATTCAGATTTATTTTTTAACTCAAACAGGTTATACAATTTTATTTTCAGAAAACAGTTTTCAGAAAACTATACCAGACAGCTTTTACACTCTCATTTTCAGAAAACAGTTTTCACAAAATATTTTCACAAAACTATTTTCAAAACAACAAACCAAACGCAAACTACTAGAACAAAACAACCCAAAAGGCCAAATTAACATATATTCTTCCCATTAAACAAACCCTAACCCCCCCCCCCCCCCCCCCCCCCCCCCCCCCCCCCCGTCCCCTAAGCATCTCCTTTAATTACCACCCCCAACCCTCATAAAAGTCTAACCTTGCACTTGATCTATTTACAACCCCCTATAAATACATTTTATTTTTTTATTCAATTTTTTATTATTTTATCCTCTGTCTTCCTACATGCCACCGCCTTCTCCTTTTACCCCACCGCCTTCATAATCAAATCCTCTGTTTCTCCCCCCATACTGAACCAACTCTGGTGTTTTAAAAAAAAAAAATCATAAAAATCCAATCTTTTTGCTCCTCCTCTGTTTCTCCCAAACTCAAATCCCTCGTCAAAATCCAACCTTTCCCCCTCCATTCTCATCTCTGAAGTTTGCTCGCAAATGGGTTCTCTTTAATTCCCCAAAAAATATGTAGTTTTTTAGTGTTTTGAATCTCCCTTTTTCATCTATGCACAGCAAGAAAAGCTCGCAACCGAGTTAAAAAGACCCAGTTTTTCTTCCTTTAAGTTTGCTCGTAAATGGGTTCTCATTGATTTCCCCCAAAACAGCTCACTTTTTAGGATCCTGCTTAAAACCGGGCAAGAAAAGCTGGCTACTAAGTGGTGGGAACGGTCGGACCATGCGGCGGCCGCCGGAATCGGCTCCTCCGCCACAGCCGGCGACGCAGACGACCCCGCCACTACCTCCGGCGACGCCACTCCGGGAAACCCGAACCGCCGCCCCCGCGGCAGGCCTCCCGGGTCGAAGAACAAGCCCAAACCCCCCATCATCGTAACCCGCGACTCCCCCAACGCCCTCCGGTCCCACATGCTGGAGGTCGCCGCTGGCGCTGACGTGGCAGAGTCGATATCGGATTACGCGCGCCGCCGCGGTCGGGGGGTTTGTATTCTGAGCGGCGGAGGGATGGTTACTAATGTTTCTTTGAGGCAGCCGGCAGCGACGCCGGGGAGTATGGTGGCGGCGACGTTGAGGGGGAGGTTTGAGATTCTGTCGATTACGGGGACGGTGTTGCCGCCGCCGGCGCCGCCGGGGGCGGGTGGGGGACTGAGTGTGTTTTTGGCGGGAGGGCAGGGGCAGGTGGTGGGGGGGAGCGTGGTGGGGCCCCTGGTGGCGGCGGGGCCGGTGGTTGTGATGGCAGCGACATTTGCCAATGCTGTGTATGAGAGGTTGCCGGTGGAGGAGGAGGAGGTGGTGGATCACAATGTGGGGGGAGGGGGGCAGAGTTCGGCGGCTTCGGGCGTTACGGGAGGGGGAGGGGAGGGAGGAGGGGAGGGTGGTGGTGGTGGTGGGTTGTTTAATTTGGCGGGGAATGTGCCGGGGAATTACCATTTTCCAACTGGAGCGGGGCCGGGCCCGGGGCTGGGGGCCGGGGCGGGGCCGGGGGAAGGGTTTGGGTGGGGAGGGGGTGGAGGGAGAGGAGCGCCACCGGGGTTTTGATGGTGCAGAGGGATTTTTGGGGACTCGAGGTGAGTAGAATTCTTAGTGGTGTTTCATGTATAAATAATGTTATGGTTCGAGGTTGAGGTTTAAGTTTCGGTTGTTGTTGTTGTTGTTGATGATTTCCTTCTTCTTCTTCTTGTTGTTGTTACTGTGATTGTAGAACTGATGTAGCGTTGTTGTTTACCTTTGTGTTAAATTATTGATCATTTTGAAGTTTCTTTTAGTTTTGTAGGTTGCTGTTGAATACTATATACATACATAGGATGCTGAATGGCTTTTAGATGAATGTGACACTCTAGATGAATGTTAATAGCATGGTTGCAAAACTCTGGTATTGGTTGCCATTTAGAGACAATATCGGACAATGTTGGTAGTATCGGTAGGTAAATTTTGCAATCTGACTTGGTCAATGTATGTACAGTTTTGATAAACATGGTTAATAGTTTGTGTGACTTTCAAACAACTAATTAGTTTGAGGAGGAACAAATTAAGGCTGGGGTTGAAGCATTGTATCAAACTTTTCTTTACATTAGGGGAAAGGGACAGAGAGAGAGAGAGGGAGTGCAGTCCTTTATTACTGATAGAGAGGGGATGTATATGGGAGAGTAATGAGCTGAAACTTGAATAAAGGGGGGCCATGAGCAGTGCAGTCCTGTATTATTGAGTCGGAGGGAGAGGATGTGAGGGCTGACAATATGAGAGAGAGAGAGAGAGAGAGAGAGAGAGAGAGAGAGAATAGAGAGAGAGAGAGAGAGAATCTGCTTTCATCTGTTTCCAAGTACTTGTCTTGAAAGAGAGGTTTCCTACTCTGAGTCTTCAGACTTGACTCTATTTGTTGTTCTTTCTCCAAAAAACCAAAAGAAAAGACCAAACTTTTACTCCATTCCTGTTGAGGAAATGATCTTCTCTTTAAATCCTAGGGTCCCTACTGTTACATCTTTGGATCGTACTGTTGTGACTAAGCAACCTTAGCAAGATATTCAAACAATTATTAGGGTTACTTATTTATTCATTTTCTGAGGAAACATTCTATTATTAGGGGTGCACTATAGCAGTGATTTGGAGGAGTTTTTTCCCACAATATTGTTCACGGATGTTCTAATCTTTTATTTCTCTCTCTCTCTTTCTCTCCTTAGTGGAACCTACTTGCCACAAGTAAAACAAAAAAGTCAAAAAATTGTTTAAAATTACTTTCGCTACATTTTATTTACAACTCAAACAAAGCTAATTTTCCGTGGCATTACTATTCCTGCCAAAGTACATCTACATTCAACCAAAGCTATTTCAAGAAATCAAATCCAAAGAATTACTTTCGCTAAACTTTTGATTTCTTTTACAACCAACCAAACCACCCCTTAGTGGAATCTACTTGCACGTTTTTTTTGCCAATATACTTGTTACTGTCTACATTTTCTTGATCTCTTTTTCAAGGTTTTAGAGCTCAGTTTTGATGTTTGTTTTGAACACTTCTAAGATCAATATTTCTTCGTTAGATTTCACTGGTTTTGAAGATTTCGCTTTGGTTTTTATTAGTGTTGCCGCTGATTTCGGTGTGGGGGCAATCAGATTAATTTGTAGGTTCGTGAGGAATTGAAGAGGTCAAACCTGACCCTTACCGCTGCTGTTGAGCTGGCTTCTAACTGCTCCCGTTGACCTACACGAAAGTTCGAAACATCGGGGTTGATCCCGGCGACGAACCCTCCGACGCTCTTGTCAGTTTTCAGAAAAAAAATATGAAAGAGCTTTAAGTAGACAAAGAGTGATCACCTTGTAACGGTAGGATGTAGGGCCGTGGGGATCTGCTTTGGGATAAGAACGAATTCCTATTCTTCGGTGTGGCTGGATAGAAGTGGTTAGGACCACCTCCTGAGGATAAGGACTGATCAAGATTTCTCCTTATCTTCTTGAACTGTCTCTTAACGGGTTGGGACCCGTACCCATTTGAGTGGATCCGTTTATGGGTTATTGGGCCCAAGAGAAAAGACCCGGTTCCCATTTCGGACCCGTCTGCAGGTGAAATTACCGTTTTTGCCCCTGTGAACTTTAAGATTTGTGCCCAATTTGAACGGTTCCGATTTAATCCCATTTTTAGCCATATCAATTAGATATATGTTTACACGCATAGGCACATGAGTGTCTGTGTATGTAATTATGGTTCTTTATGAATAAACATATGGAAATACCTACTAGTTTATACTCGAGTTTCAACTGATAAATATATTCTTATTTTCACATAATTTTGCATATATGCATTTCAATGATACATGTATGATATTACACACACACACACACAAGCACACACACATTCTAATGTCTATATGTGTTTATTTTTGTGAAATAATTTTTTTAAATTTAGGAGTAATATTTTCTGAAATTTCTTTTCGAATATATTTTTTAATGAGATGTTCGAGCTTTGATAATTTTCAAGCTGTTTAAACTAATACTGGACCACATACTTAATGGATACTCAGACCACAGTTGAGATACCAACAAAAACCTAATCCATACTGATCAGTACTTGGCTAATATGGCTATTGAAACCAAGTTTATATAACAAGAATTCTTTTTTTCTTTTTTTTTTTGAAGAAATTTATATAGTGAGATTTGGACATTACAATTGACAGGCCAATAAAAGTCGATTCAACATAGTATATGGAACTTCCTTCCCTGAAGAGCACATAAAGTACCTTAACAAATTAAAACTAAGTTAATTGTTGCATCAACAACAGATATAATGGAGAAGATATGCTACTCATAATTGTTAAAATATCTGCTGTCAAGTGCATATATTTATGAAGAAATCTAAATATTTCTGCTTTGTTACTTTTCCATCAAATAAATTGTCTATAGTGTTTACTTGTGTGGTTCTTAGTGTAGTGTCGTATGTACTGACAAATTATCAAATTATTATGCATAGCGTTACCATTGAATCATTTGGAAGACATAATATTGAAATAACAAACTTAACTAGAATACTTGAAAACATGTTCCACCAACAAACAAACTACTTGTACCCAACTTTGTTCTTACTAAAGAAATCTGATATGGAATTGAACTTCAATTATGGTTTTCTGATTATGCATATTTCTAATTCTGAATTAACTATTTTTGAAAGTTTATTCTTGTAAAGAGACGTGATAGAGTGCAACAGATGCTTGCTGCTTGTTGGACACATTGGCAGAAAGCATTGACCCGGTCGCCCATCAGTGTTAATTAGGGTCACAAGATAAGATTCCTTTGAGGTGCAACTACTTTTTAAAGTTGCAACTATAAAGTAATGAAATTACTACTTTTTAACTTGCAACTTGAGTTGCAACCAAAAGGTATCTTGGAACTTCGTTGCAACCAAAAAATTGTTACAGCGCAACTCTAGTTACAATCCATAATGTTATTTTGTCGTTGTTATGCGAACACGATGCACCCGTTTTGTCATAAATTTGTGAACTTTTTTACATAATATTGGTGATTATCTATTTTGAAGTTTTCTTGTTCTTGGTTCTTATGGTTGAGTTACAGTATATATGTACTGTGCATACCACTTTTGTTTAAGAGTAGCTATTTCTATTTCATAGCTTAGTACTAACCTATGTATTTACTGTAACGTGAACAAAGCAGAATGTGTTGATACATTCATTGGATTATGAAAGTTTTTGAATCTTGAAACATCTAGTTCTGAAAAAATATAAAACTTCCAGGTGAAATTAAACAAACTTTTTCATTCTTTAACCTAATCATTTTCATATAATGACTTCTACCTCTTCTGCTGCATTTAGATCAAATAATCTATGCTGCAGTATTGCAGTTTTTTTCTTCCTTATATTTTCATTTCTATGGTATCCTTTGGTATTGGCATATATTTAAAACTATACACTAATACTGATGATTTTGGGTAATTCACTGTACAAAAGCTAGTTTATTTTAAAGTGACAAGTTATGGAACCTGGAGCTTAATTGTGTTGCTGAATCCGTTGTTTATCTAGGATGTAGAAAATCATATATATATATGAGGCTTCTTCCGTTGCAAACGGGTCTGTGTGCACAGACGCGTGCGAACTTTAATCTAAGCTTCTTCCGTTGCGAACGGGTCTGTGTGTACAGACCCGTGCGAACTTTAATCTGGACCGTTGGATCATCCAGATATTTTTTAATGATATTTTGCCTTAACCCGTCGTTCCAGATATTTTGCCGGAACGACGGGTTAAGGCTAAATTTTATTAAAAAAAATAGCCTTAACCCGTCATTCCCAAGAACGGGTTAAGGCAATCTAAATTCATTTAGATCTGTATGCTTCTTCGACGATTCTCTCTCTCGCTCATTCTTCTTTCTTCGATAAACCCACAAAGAAAAAAATCCTAATCCTTCATCTAAACCCAAATTAGCCCTCCTCCATCCGCTCCCCATCCTCTCTCCTAATATCTACTCCAAACTTTGAAATCTTACTCTCTCATCCCCTCTTCGAAACCAAATCGAAACCCTAGTTCTCCCCCAAATTGAATCTTTAGGTTAATTCGGACTTATTTTGTAAGGTATTGTTTATTCCTTAACCTAGTAGATATATTTGTGTTTATTTTTCAATTGGTGTATACCAAATTATTTAAAAAGTGGGGAAAGTTTTGGGGAAAAACTTTTGGGGGGAAAATGTATTTTGTAAACTTAGATCTGGGCCTTTGATTTTGGGGGATTGAAGAAGAGCCACTTGATAGCTTTCTTTGTGTTTTATTATATATATATATATATATATATATATATATATATATATATATATATATATATATGGAAACATGGATTTTTATTTACAACTAATTATTGTCATACTATTCAAACTTCAGCTACATAATTGTTGATTTACTGTTTACAAGACTTTTTCATATGCTGTATCGTTCTGAAGACGTGCCGTAGGCATGTGGCCACGGGCAAATCTAGTATAATTTAGTAATGTTCCATTGTGCACTAGGCCTCCGTGTGCACTCGTGTGCACTCGGCATTTCCGCATTCGTATCGACGATCTGAACCATTCACATTGATCTACACATCTAAATTTGTCTAAATATGTAAAATCAAATCATTTGAAATTTATTTGCCCATCCATCATGTGACTATAAAAAACAACGATGGATGGGCAAATGAATTAATTTACATATTTAGAGTAATTTAGATGTGTAGATCAATGTGAACGGTTTGGAACGTCGATACGAAGGCGGGAAGGCCGAGTGCACACAGAGGCCTAATGCATAACGAAACTTTTCTCTCTCTCTCTCTCTCTCTCTCTCTCTCTATATATATATATATATATATATATATATATATAGAAATCTTCGGTTGCACACTACTTTGGTGAGCACTCCGTGAGCACTCACGAACTAGAGACCCTATAAAAAATCCGAACCGCTCATATTGTTCTATATGCCTTAGATAGCCTAACAATAAAAAATCAAGTAATTTGAAGTTCATTTACCCATGATTTACATCATCACAAAATTGTATGGCTGAAAATTCTAACAGCATGATGGATGGGCAAATGAACTTCAAATTACTTGATTTTTTATTGTTAGGCTATCTAAGGCATATAGAACAATATGAGCGGTTCAGATTTTTTATAGGGTCTCTAGTTCGGGAGTGCTCACGGAGTGCTCACCAAAAGTAGTGTGCAACCGAAGGGGACTCTTTTCCAATCACATGCATGCCACATCATCAATTGCTTATTTACTAAATGAGCAAGTTGCTCATACCCTTTTTTCCCTATATATATACACACACACACACACACACACACACACACACACACACACTAGTAATTTACACGTGCGATGCACAGTTTTAATAATTTCAAAAAATAAAAATAAAAACTCAGACGCAGAGATGATTTGAACCGAAAACCTCCTTTAGATTAGTTATGTACGTGCATTGCACATGTTGGTAGAATGACAAATGACCCTAAGGCCTTCTCCCATTATATATACTAGTAGTTAACACGTGCGATGCACGTTTTTATCAATATATAGTTTTTAAAGCAATGTAATATAGCACGTGTTAATAAATACATATTTTTTAAAGTAATATAAAAAGTATAATGAGAGAGTTTGAGTTATACGTGTAATGCATGTAAATTGGTACATTTAAATAAAGTGTATAATGGGAGAGTTTGAGTTGCACGTGCAATACACGTAAAGTGGTAGATTTACAAATAAAGTGGTATATTTACAAATGACACTAAGGGCTTCTCCCATATTATATATATATATATATATATATATATATATATATATATATATATATATATATATATATATATATATATATATATACACTAGGTTTGCCCGTTGACACGTGCCTACGACACGTCTTCGGAACGGTGCACCTGGTTTGATTATATAAAATAGTTTTGGAGGTCCAACAAATTAATTGAAGTAGCAAAAATATTATATGAGAAAGCAGTATATTTATCTTTAAGCTCAACCATCGTCTTTTTGATCATTAGCTTAAACTTACCTAGAATGCATATAGTTTATTAGAAACACTGCATAGAGTTTTTTTTAACTTCAGCATCACTTTTAGATGCTTGTAATAGTTATGCAAGGACATTATCATATATGTTTTATAGAGCTTACTCTAATCCCATAACCACTATGGGCATGTCTAAATGCAATGATAACTCAAATGCAGGTGTGAAGGTATCTACAATACTAATAATCTAAATATTTGTTTGTGTGAGACTCAGTTTGTTATTGAAATACATCTTATTATTATTTCAATCAAAATGAAATACATGAAGTTCTCAAAATTCTAATCCAAGCTAATCATTTCTTTTATCTCCACTTTGTCTCCCCATTGCACTTATATAAAAAAAAAAATCAAAATGTATAAATAATAAATTTACTTTAGCTGTCTTTCTTGAGTGTAGAGTTTGCATCCTTCACTGGTAAACTCCAGTCATCCCAATCATATATATCCAAACATACACTAAAAGTTCTTATATGTTATGTTATCAATGGTTTCTAATAACCAGTGAAGGGAACACTTCACAATAGTATTTTCTCTTGTAGTAAAGAATATAATGTTGCATATTTGCCAAGTTATTCTAGGTTGCTAGTCAGCTTACCTGTCCTGCAATGGTTTGGAAGCCCAATTAAGGCCACCAAATAATCCATCTGTCACTTGCGTATACCTTAAATCAAAATCAATTAAAAAAACTTATCAAATAAATCACGAAATTAAAATTTTTTAAACCAAAAAATAAAACAATCATACCTTTCTGAACTTAAATACCATGCACACACAAAATTCGAGTCAGCAAAAAAATTAAAAATTAGAATCAGAATTCGGTTAATGAGATGAAATTAGAGTCGTCGCATCGCATATAGAGGCTCTCGATTCGGTGGAGGGTAGTCGCCGATACGGAGTCACTTGATATTCGCGCTCGATTTGGTGGAGGGGAATCACCAAAACGGAATCAGCAGCGGATCAAATATCGGCGACGACTTTTTGTTTGAGGTTCGACATTGGATTTGGATTTAGATTTGCTTTGAGATTTTCAAATTTTCAAAATTTTGAAAAATTAAAAATTTTCAAATTAAAATTTTTTAATTTTTTTAAAAAATATATATTTTTTAAATTTTCAAAATTTCTAAAATTTCTAAAATTTATAAAAATTATGAAAATATTAAAAATTTTATTTTTTAAATTTTTATTATTTTTAAATTTTTTATAAGTTTTTTATTTTTTTTTGAATTTTTTGAATTATTTTTAGAGTTTTTAAATTTTTAAATTTTTTTGTTTTTTATTTTTTTTAAATTTTTTTTAATTTTTATTTTCTCAATTATTTGAATAGAAGAGAGAGAGAGAGAGAGAGAGAGAGAGATAATTAAATAAATAAAGAAGTTGTTTTGGGTGGGTGATTTGAATTTGAGTTTTGGGGGAAAACTTTTTTGGGGGGGGGGGAGGAAGGTGTTTTGTGAGGTTAGATCTGGACCTTTGATTTTTAGGGGGATTGAAGGAGAGCCACTTGATAGCTTTCTTTGTGTTTTATTATATACTAGATTTGCCCTTGGCCACGTGCCTACGACACGTCTTCAGAACGATACAGCATATGAAAATTCTTGTAAACAGTAAATCAACAATTATGTAGCTGAAGTTTGAATAGTATGACAATAATTAGTTGTAAATAAAAGTCCATTTTTTTTATTAGTATATGGTGAAAAATAATTATAAATTCGGGTATAAAAGTCCATGTTTCCACACACACACACACACAGAGAGAGAGAGAGAGAGAGAGAGAGAAATAATTAATTAAATAAATGAGTTGTTTTGGGGGGGGGGGGGAGCGGAATTTGAATTTGAGTTTTGAGGGGAAACTTTTTTTTGGGGGGGGGGGGGGGAATGTGTGTGTGTGTGTGTATATATATATATATATATATATATATATAATTAAATAAATAAATGAGTTGTTTTGGGGGGAGAGGAATTTGAATGAGTTTTGAGGGGGAAAATGTGTTTTGTGAGGTTAGATCTGAGCCTTTGATTTTGGGGAGACTGAAGGAGAGCCACTTGATAGCTTTTTTGTATTTTATTATATAGATAGAGAGAGAGAGAGAGAAATAAATAAATAAATAAATAAATGAGTTGTTTTGGGGGGGTAAATCTGGGCCTTTGATTTTGGGGATTTTGGGGAGATTGAAGGAGAGCCACTTGATAGCTTTCTTTATATTTTATTTATATATATATATATATACTAGTATCATGCACGTGCGATGCACGTGGAGGAAGAAGGGAAAAGACAAAAAAAAAGGAAAATAATTCCCAAACTGATCCAAGGAAAATAATTCCCAAACTGATCCACTGACGAAAATATGTACGAAACTGGGCCACTTTCGCACGTGCACGCGGGGAAGAAAGAAAAGGACAAAAAAAGAAAAATAATTTCCAAACTGGTCCACTTTCGAAAATATTTACCAAAATGGGCCTGGCTTCAAAATGACAAAAAAAAAAAAAAACAAAAAACAATGACAAATACCACTAAGGCCTTCTCCCATTATAATAGTAGAGATATATATATATATATATATATATATATATATATAAGCTATCTTCCATTGCAGACCTAAATGTTGTGCAAACGCGTGCAAACCACTTAAGTCGTCATTGACAATGACGGGTTAAGGAAAAACATATAACTCGTCAGAGGCCTAGTGCACAACGGAACTTTTTTTTTTTCTGTCTTTCTGTATATATATATATATATATATATATATATATATATATATCGAGGATATATATAGAGGGAGCCCTTCGGTTGAGAACTAATTTGGTGAGAACTCCGTGAGAACTCACGGAGTAAACCCCCCATGAAAAACCCGAATCGACCATCTCGCTGTACACGTCTTAGATAACATAAAATAAAAAAATCAAGTAATTTGAAGTTCATTTGCCCATGAATGACATCATCGCAAAATTGTATGGCTGAAAATTCTACGCCATTTGATGGATGGGCAAATGAACTTAAAATTACTTGATTTTTTTATGTCATGCTATCTAAGACGTGTGTAACAAAATGATCAGTTTGGATTTTTCATGAGGTGGTCCACTCCTTGAGTTCTCACAGAGTTCTCACCAAAATTAGTTCTCAACCGAAGGGCTCCCTATATATATATATAAAATAAAACACAAAGAAAGCTATCAAGTGTCTCTCATTCAATAGAATTGAAATCAATAGTCTAGATCTAACATCACAAAATATATTTTCTCGTCCAAAAATTTCTCCCAAAAATTCAAATTCAAATCCCCAAAACAACTCCTTTTATTTATTTATTTACCTCTCTCTCTCTCTCGTTCTCTTTCTATTTGGTCAGAAATTTATATTTTCAGATTTCAGGTTTGTAAATTTTCAGATTTTTTATGCATTTATTTTATTGCTCATGTTATGTTGAAAATAAAAAATATCTAATCAACAGTTAAATTTCATCATTTTCCACACTCAAAGTTCTAAGAAGTTGAATTTTACACCCTCATTTATAATTATTTTTCAACATATACCAATGGAAACATGGACTTTTATTTACAATTAATTATTGTTTTACTATTCAAACTTGAGCTACATAATTGTTGTTTTACTGTTTATAAGACTTTCATATGTTGTATCGTTCAGAAAACGTGCAGTAGGCACGTGCCCACGGGCAAATCTAGTGTATATATATATATATATATATATAGGAAAAGGCTCCGTTGCACACTACTTGTGGTGCTCACGGCGTGAACACTACGTCTTCGGGCGTTCAAATCGAAAATCCGAACCGTTCACATTGATCTACACATCTAAATTAGTCTAAATATGTAAAATCAAATCATTTGAAATTCATTTGCCCATCCATCATGTGACTATAATAAACAATGATTTTCAGCCATACAATTTTGTAATACTTTAATGGATGGGCAAATGAATTTCAAATGATTTGATTTTACATATTTAGACTAATTTAGATGTGTAGATCAATGTGAACGGTTCGGATCGTCGATACGAAGGCGGAAAGGCCGAGTGCACACGGAGGGGTGGTGCACAATGGAAGATTTTCCTTTATATAAATACTCGAAATAAAATATATTAATCTCAAATAGTCATGATCTGAAATACACAAATAATTCTGGGTCATATGTGCATGTGGTTGACTTTTCTGGCTTCCGACTCTGATTATTTCGTGAGATATTGTAAAGATTCTTGAACAGCTTGTGGATGATGAAAATCATTCGCTGGATTTTTGTCGCGTATCCGTATTCTGTATTCTTTTTGGGAAGCGGGGCGTGATAGGATTTTTATATATATAGGAAAATCTTTCATTGTACACCACCCCTTCGTGTGCACTCGTGTGCACTCGGCCTTCCCGCCTTCGTATCGACGATCCGAACCGTTCACATTGATTTACACATCTAAACTAGTCTAAATGTATAAAATCAAATCATTTGAAATTCATTTGCCCATCCATCATGTGACTATAAAAAACAATGATTTTCAGCCATACAATTTTGTAACACTTCAATGGATAGGCAAATGAATTTCAAATGATTTGATTTTACATATTTAGACTAATTTAGATGTGTCGATCAATGTGAAAGGTTTGGATCGTCGATACGAAGGCGGGAAGGCCGAGTGAACACGCCGTGTGCACCATAGGTGGTGCACAACGGAAGATAGTCTTTGTTGAAATATAGTAATTGTATATTCTGTTTCCTAATCTATAGGAGAGATTCCCCAAATTTCTCATCTCCCCAATCTTCTCTCAATCTCCTTTCTTATTCTCCAAGAATGTAACTTTTATATATAGATGTATATAGTAGAGAAATAAATAATAAGAATAATAATTAATTTTCTCCAAATTTGTTTTCAATATGGTATCAGAGCCTAAATTGTCCTAGGCTACCTGAAGAAGAAGATCCCGATCTGATCCTCGCTATCGTCGATCCCATCGCTGATCCTGATTCTTGTCGATCCCCGAATCCCTAATCCCGAACTCCCATCATCAGCCTGAAAAGATCTAGAAGAAGAGACGGAGGTGATCGGATCTGACGCCTCCATTGCACCCGATCCTGATCCCAATAACCACCACCGATCACTGCCCCGACCATATCCTGCACCCGATCCCGACCAGTCCCGACAACCAGATCTGAGTCCACCGGCAACCAGATCTGAGTCCACCTTCTCCACCAATCTCCTCTGATCTTCTACAACCACCTCTGAACTCCTACATGTGAACCGATCTCCTACAACCACCTACATCTCCACCGATCTCCTCCATCGACCAGATCCAAGCTTCGAATTCGAAATCAAGACTCCACTGAGATCTCGACCTCATCATCGTCTTCACCAGTGCTCGTTGCCGCCTTCGCCAGTACTCGTCGCCACCTTCGCCAGTACTCGTCGCCACCTTCGCCAATCTCGACCCTCTTCAGATCTCCATGATTGCTGCCATCATCGATCTCTGATCTCGAGTACTGCTGCTAGCATCCACTGTGTCTCATCGCTGCTCGAAGCCAGTCGCCACCGCTCAAAGCCCTTAGCGCCGCACAAAGTTGCTGCCGTCGAGCCCCCCGATCCCCTGCCATCGATCTCTGGCATCATCGTCAGATTGGTTTTGTTTTCAGTTGTTTGCTGTTTTGATCTGCAAGCCAAAGAGGATCCCTGTCGTGGTTCTGTTTGCTGTTCTTTGATTGGGGATTGTTTGCTGTTGTTCTTCACCATGGAGTCAAGGAAGTGTACTCATTGTGGCAAGATCGGCCACACGAAAGCTCGTTGTTATAAGATTATCGGCTATCCAGAGAATTGTGATTAGAGCAGAGATACTCAGAAGAAGAACTGCAACCGATCCACTGACACTGTGTCATCTACATTAGTTACAGCTGCAGGTAATGATGGTAAGGTATTTAATATTTCTGCCTCTGTTATGAATAATGCATGGATAATTGATTCGGGTGCTCCCGACCATATGACTTTCGATTCTAGACAAGTTCAAAATTTTCAACTGTGTCTCCTTCCACCAAATCAACTGTGTCCACTGCCATTGGTGATCCTGTCACTGTTACTGGCGAGGGTACCATACCTCTCACAAACAACCTAATCTTAGATACTGCCCTAGCTGTGCCATCCTTGAATTTTAACCTATTATATGTTGGTCAAATAACTACTGCTTTACATTGTATTGTAGTCTTTTGGTCTTCACATTGTGTGTTTAAGGATATTCGGACTCGCAAGATGATTAGTTATGGGGTTAGAAACGGGAAGCTCTATTACCTGGATTTAGAATATGAAAGTTCAAGCAAGTTGACTCAAGCTCTAAGTGTGGAAGAATTCGAAGATGAGAATAAGAAATCAGATATTTGGCTATGGCATCGACGTCTAGGGCATGCTTCTTATCGGTTATTTGAAGAAATTATTTCCAAGTTTATTTTTGTAGTTGGATATTTCTGCCTTTCGGTGTGATGTGTGTGAACTCGCAAAAAGTCACCGTGTCTCTTTTCCTTCAAATTCAAGTAGAAGCTCTCTTCCATTTATGATTATTCATTATGATGTTTGGGGTCCATTCAAAACCACTACATTTGGAGGAGCCAAATAGTTTGTGACATTTATTGATGATTGTACTTGTATGATCTGGATTTGTTTGCTGAAGTCGAAAAGTGAAGTTAGTGACTTATTTCAAAAATTTCACAAGTATGTTATGATTCAGTATAAATCACAGATTCAAGTTCTTAGAGCATCCACAGTTGTTTGCTATATTTGCCAATTTCTCACTTTTTGAGAAAGAAGACGCTGTAGTCATTTGCTATTTTGAAATATTTTAGCAAAATCGCTACAATCGCTTCTCATTTTTGAGAAACAAAATTGCGATTCTCAAATTATAAGAGACGATACAAGTTGTCTCGTCCCAAATATTTTTTTTAATCACGCCGGACGATACAAGTTGTCTCATCCCAATTATTTATTTATTTTTTAATCGCGTCGGATGATACAACATGTATCGTCCCATTTTTTTTAAAAATTGATCGAACCGTCAGATTTGTTGGAAAAAAAAAATCAAAAATGAGCTCGGACGAGACATGTTGTATCGTCTTTTGCAAAAACGCATGGGACGGGACATGTCCCGTCCTTGAATTCTTGGGGGATTAGGTGGGTTTAATTAGGTATTAGGTATTATTATATTATTTAATTTATTTAATTAACCTATTATAATATTTAATCAATAATTAATTAATTCTACAAAAACAAAACCCATTCGGATGAAACAACATGTCTCGTCTTTCTCAAATTTTAGCAAAAAATACAGCAAACAACCACTGCAGACAAATACCCTATTCTCTATTACTGTAGCTACCATTTTCTAAAAAAATGAGAAACGCCATTGTGGATGCACTTAGGAGTAATAATGGCGGAGAGTACCTGAGTTCGAATCTGCAACAATATTTGGTGGAACACAGCATTGTTCACCAGACTACATGCTCATATACACCTCAACAGAATGGGGTTGTAGAAAGAAAAAATAGGCTCTTGCTCGAGGGGGTCCCTGCTTCTCATATCCATGGAAATATGCCACTCATTTATTGTGGGAAAGCCCTTGCTTCTGTTGCATACTTAATCAACCGAGTTCCCTCTAGTATCCTAAACTTCCTCACACAATTTCAAGCATTAACTGAAGCTGTGAATGCACCAAAAGTCGTCAACTTGCCACCTCGTGTGTTTGGGTGTGTTGCATTTGTTCATCTTCATCAACATGAACGCAATAAGTTAACTCCTCAAGCTGTCCGCTGTGTTTTCGTGAGATATGCATAGGATAAGAAAGGGTATCAGTGCTATCACCAACAAATGAAAGGATGCTTGTGACTATGGATGTTGTGTTCCATGAAGATGAGATGTATTTTCTTCTTCTACGGCTGAACTTCAGGGAGAGTACCGAAGTGAAGTTTAGACTCTTGGATATGATGAAGGGGTTAGTGATGTTCAGACTCTTGGGTATGATGAAGTAATTGCCAGTCAGAACGAACAACTGGATACAAATAATGGCGAACACTTGAATGAAGACCTAGTAAGGGAGGACGACCCTCACGAAGAAGTGCAACCAAGGGAAGAAGCCCCTCTTGAAGAATTGCAACCAGTACTGAATTTCAGTGAGAGTGAACCGTCAGAACCCCAAAAACCAATCGTTATTGTTGTCCGAAGCTCCTAGAAGAGAACTCCCGAACCGTACTAATAGAGGTATTCCAAAGCTCACTTATAAACCTGATCCCACTAGTAACGTCAAATATCCCATGAGTAATTATGTATCCACTCACCGCTTGTCGGAATCAAATAAGTCATTTGTAAATCAATTATCTACTGTATCTATTCCTAACAGTGTGCAGGAAGCCCTTACTGATCCAAGGTGGAACGTCATTGAAATAGCAAAACTACTCCCTAAAGGCTGTGTCACGCCCCGCTTCCCAAAAAGAATACAGAATACGGATACGCGACTCAACCCAGCGAATTATTTGCATCATCCTATAAAATGTTCATGAATCTTTACAACATGCATAATTGAATTAATCAGAGTCGGAAGCAAAAGAGTCAACCACACATGTATAATTGAATTAATAAACCAACAGACTTTACTTGAAAACAAACACATTAAGCTCAAATAAACCAGAATCTGGGCAAGGCAAATATCCCGGGTCACATCGCCGAAATACAAAGTAATCATTCAAGTACTCAAAATACATTATTCAGAGCAACAATAATAGCAATACTAATAAGCAAGAAATCCAGCACTAATATCTCATTTCGCCAATGCCGTTGGGCAGCTGACTATCCTGATATGCAATTAATAATTGCAGGAGAAAGAAAGAGAAAACAAGTACCCGTCAATGCAAGTGACGGGCCACTTATAATGTAGGATACAAGTACATGGAATGATCAAATCTAAAATAACAGCGGAAATAAACATAGCATGCTATAATGCATCAACAGTAATAACTAGCATGAATCAGTAAAACAAAGTCAACTAGTATGAAATACTAACAGTACAAATGAATGTGTTAAGTATAGTGTCATATGGCAACTAACAGTGTCCAGTAACAGTAAGCTCAGTATATCAGTGTAACAGCATAAAAGTATCAGTCCAACAGTATCAATCTAACAGTATCAGTCTAACAGTATCAGTCTTATGTCCTTACAGTCTTGTGTGTATTACTAGCTAGATAGCACTTCATACATCTCGGTTTTTTACTACATAGTTGCTACAACAAACAGTTTTGCTTTTAGATTTCATAGTGGACCATGATGGGGCAGTGTACTCAGGTATCAGTAACAGTAGCAGTAGCAGTAGCAGTAGCAGTAAAGTAACAGTAACAGTAGCAGTAAAAGTAACAGTAACAATAACAGTAACAGTAACAGTATGGAACACTAGTTCCCTTCCAAGTACACGTTTCTATATTTTCCACTACTAGATCTTCCCTTAAGAAACCTCGGCTTGATCACTTTTATTATGGTTATTAACAGACAGGATAGTGTATGAAATAGTGTCAAACTAACATGGTACAATCATTAGTAGGTTCAGGGAAACAAATAAACATGCATAGATGATATACGGTCACAAAAACGAGCAAAACAGTGTATGTTCATATTCAGGACACCATGACATTACAGTACTAAAACAGTGATTTCCGTTATTGCAGAAATCCAAATCTAAATCCGTCGAAGAATATGGAAAATAGACTTCAACACGAATCCAGCGATTATATATAAGCCACATAGTATTTCACAAAATCATAATTTAAAACTGATTTGAATTCAGAAAATATGTTCAGCCAGAAATCAGTAAATCATATCCAGAGTCAGAAAAACAGCATCAAAACTCCTCAAATAAATTCAGGAAAAATCTGGGGTAACCCCCTATATGTCTAGTATCAGAATATAAAGTTTTATAAGATTCCAGTAAAATTAGTTCAGTCAATAAAAATAAAAAAACATCAAGAAACGATAGTTTAGCAAATCTGAAATTCCCAACACTGTTGTACGAAAACTGTAATATCTCGCAAACCGAGAAACGAAATCCAAATCCTTCAAAGGGAGATGAAAATGGACAAACTAAGATAACTTTCATATTTCATAAATATTTTCCATACAGTAAAAGGAAATAGGGTGAAAATACGATTCTTTATAGAACAGTAAGCAAAATACAGCAAGTATAGCTTTTATAAACAAACATGAAACGGCGAATAAACTCATCAATGAAGTCCACCAAAATTCTGGGTAATCCCTAGATAGGTATAGAAATACCGTGCAAAGTTTCAGATCAGAATAATATAATTAGGACTAGTATCAAAATAGTTTAATCATCAAAATCATCAAGAAACGAAATCTGGAAATAAAATACATCTCTGTAGTAAAATAGCCATAAATCACTCATAAGAAAACGAAATCAATCAAAGTCAGAGAGTTTGGAAAGAAGACAGATTTCTATACAATTAATGTCTAATACAAAAATTAAGAATTCTGACCTTAATAGGGTCTAAAATATAAATCAAAATTGATCAACGACAAATACAGATTTCCTCTTGAAAACAAAACCAACATAAACCACACGAAACTCGTTCCAGTCACAATCAAACATGGTGTGGAGTCTACTAAGTGTCCAAACATCATGAAATAGAGTATATAACATATTCACAATCATCATATCACATGATCTCATCAAACACATAATTCACCTAATTATCTCACATATGTGAATACATCAAGAACGGTCAACCTAGTTGTTTTCATGTCGATTTTTGTGTCGTGAGGCAACTATGCTCAATTAGCACTATAGAGACAAAACCCATCAAATATAACACACACACGAGTTGTCTCTAGAACCCAACTACACTATAAGCGGTATTTTTGACTTGTATCATACAAAGGAATTGGAGTACAAGTTACTTGCCTTAACTGAAGACGAAAACGAACACCAAGAATAACGGGAACGGATTCCTGGGCAATGAACACAACAATCGAACGAATCCCACGAAAAAACCACGAACCTGAAGCAATCACACGTGCAAACTACGTGCATGTGCAAACAGGGAGAGAGAGGGAGAACGATCGGGATGCACGGCGGCGGCGCTGGCCGATGCTGGTGCTATTGCTGTTACTGTTCCTAGCATTTGCGGACGGCAAGGAGGATGAAGAGAGATGGAGTGATGGATGGAGAGGTGCTCGTTGATCGGAATAGGGGGTAGGGGGTTGCGGTGTGGTCGGGTGAGGGATGCAGCGGGGGAGAGGTGGTCGGATGGGGGTGTTGGACGATCGGGAGGAGGCCAGGGGGGGCGGCTAGGGGCTGACGGCGTAAACCAGGGAAAAAGAGACCGGGGTAGGGTTTTTAGTAGGATTGTGGGTAGTGGGTATTGGGTTTAATTGGGTTTATTAGGAGTAGTAGTAGGAGATGGTTATTAGGATCAGGAGATGGTTATTAGGATCAATAGGATTTGGTTATCAATTGGGTTTAGGGATAATCATGAGGGTTTAAGTTAAATTTGCAAATAGGATTATCAACAATAGGTTTAGGCAAAAGAAATTGCGAGCACCCAAAACACGAGCCAAACCATAGAACAGAATCCAATAAAGAGAAAAACAACAATCGATGAAGAACGAAGCAAAAGACGAACAAATCAAACACAAAGAGATCAAAATGAAATAAAATGAATATATATTGAAAATAACTTCAATATACGGTCCAAGAAAAATACAATAGAGTACAAATACTCAAGAAGAAGAAAAATACATCAAAAATACGAAAAACAGGGGTTACACTGTGTCAAACAGTTTATGGGAGTGGGGGGCTCGTGATATGGATAAAAATGGGATTAAATCAGGACCGTTCAGATCGGCCATTAATCTTAAAGTTTACAGGGGCAAAATTGTAATTTTACCTACAGACGGGTCAGAAATGGGAAATGGGCTTCTCTTCCGAATCCCAATAACCCATAAATGGATCCATTCAACTGAGAGCGGGTCCCAACCCTGTTCAGAGATAGTTTAGAAGATATGGAGAAATCCTGGACCGTCCCTATCCTGAGGAGGTGGTTCTAACCACCTCGATCCAGTCACATCGGGGAGTAGGGATTCATTCTTATCCCAAAGCAGATCCCCACGGCGACTATAAATACCCCCTACCTCCTACTGTTACAGGGCGATCACTCTTTTTCTAGCTAAAGCTCTTTCATATTCTTTTCTGAGTACTGACAAGAGCGTAGGAGGGTTCGTCACTAGGATCAACCAAGTGTTTCGAACTTTCATGCACGTCAACGAGAGAAGCTAGAAGCCAGCTCGACAGTAGCGGAAAGGGTCAGGTTTGACCTCTTATATTCCTCACGAACCTACAACTTCATCTGATTGCCCCCACACCGAAATCAGCGACAACAATACCATTATATGGCCTAAACTATATAGTAAATGTCCATTATACATGCAAACCCTCTGCACATCTAACAAATCAGTATGGGTCTCAATTCAGTTGTACGGAAAAAATTGATGCATGGCTGAAACAACAGAATTTCAACCTACACAATCAGAATCTTATTTACAAGTTGTTTGTATGTTCTAAAATACAGTTTTTTCTCTTATATATTAAACTGCAAAATATGGAGAAATAGACTAATCAATATGAAGTTATAAAAAACTATTAAACTCGATCTCTCTCTACTTTCATATTAATTACATAGCTCATGTTAGGCTTTATATATACGCAGCACATCATCACCAACTTAGAATTCAACTCTAATTCGAAATCTTATAAAACTAATTGATGATTATACAAAATCATAGTTATCCTAACTAACTATTAACCAAACTTCCACTTGGACTTCGAAACTAACCAACTCTTAAATAAAAGCAAAACACCTTTTTAATCATTATCTAGTTAAATTATATTTGAATTACTATTTTAAACATCCTCTCTTAATTCAAATCTTGTAGCGAGCACATCTCGAGAAATCTTCACAACTTGTTGAACATGAAATTCTCCTCTGATGTTGAACAACTCATTCTTTGACCAAATCTCTAATGAAGTAACAATGAACTTTGACATACTTGCATCTTTCACGGAACACTGAATTTTTATTAAAGAAATTGCCTAACTATTGTCCCCGAACAACTTAGTGCCACAATTTTGACGATGCTTTAGTTCTTTAAAAATTCTTTACAACCATATAACTTGATAACCTCCAAAAAAACAAAGAAAATAGAATTTGCTTCTGCAATTGAAAACCCCAGCTTAATATCTTTAATTGCCATGAGGTGACACTAGATCCAATACTGATAAGTCGACCATGAAGTGTTTTTGTTATCATCAAAGCTTTGACTTTATATGCTACCAACTCCGTCACCATTTGTTGAGGTGAAAGCTTTGTAGGCTTTCATTTTATATCCTATTTTCACTTTATATGCCTCCAAGAAATGGAATTGTTTCAAATTTGCTAATCTTTTGAAAAATAGGATTTCACCTCCATCAGGTTAATCTTTCATCAACTTCTAAGAGCTATTTTTAACCTTGCAACTGGAGCGAATACCTCATGATAATCAACAATATGCTTTCTCTTATAGCTACACAATGCTCCTTTCTTTATGAAGATCAATCCAACAATGTTGCTTGTACTTGGTGTAATACCCCAAATTTCAAGGTAATTATTGGTAATTTAATCATATGACCTTTTGGACTGAATTACAAATATTAATGATTTTGGGGTTATATGAAAATACTAGGTTTGCCCGTGCACGTGCCTACGGCACGTTTCTGCGAACGATGCAACATATAAAAAGGCTTTGAAAAAATTAAATATATGCATGTCTTCGTGAAGAATGATTTATATATATGTGTATTTAGCTGAGACATTGATGTATTCTAAATTAAGTTGTTTATTAGGTTTATATCTTGCAGGGTTATTTGAAAAGAGTACTGTGAATCTATAACAATAGTGGATCAAAATCAATTGCTATGTGTGACTTAAACATAAGAGATTTTCATATTTGATTTGTAGCATGTTATAAGTAGCAATTTAGTTGGTAATGCAGTTTTCGCCTCAAACTGCATGAGTTAATTCCCCGTTGTCATATTTTCATGTAGTTAACCATATATGATTTTAAAAGAGGTTAAAATAAGAGAGTGGGAGAGAGAGAGAGAGATAGCGTGTTGTGATGTATATGTGAAGATCTTTTGTTAAATGTGATCAGGTACAATTACATCTCCATATTAATATATTAGTATCCAGATACTGGAGAGCCTACTGCAAATTTGATCTAAAACAGGTTTGTTAGCCCCAATTTTTTATATATTTTAGTGTATGAGATATTTTACATGTTTTTTTTAAAAAAAAATCTATAACTTACATCATTTCATATACAAAATACATAACCCCAACTATTAGGCATTTCAAATATTAAGTGAACATGAGAATTGCATATGAAAAATCATTATAATGAAAAACAAATTAATCAAGTCAAACCAATGGTCATTTCTATTGTAGAATACTAATAAAAATTTTAGTAACAATTTCGACATATCTCCTTTAAAATATTAGTCCTTTTACAGCAAATCCTTACGGAATTCTGCTAACAATTAAAAATATAACATCACAGGCAGTTAATATCAATCCTCCCCAGGCCAATCCAAGCAACATCACACAGTCATTATATATATAAGGTTATGGGGAAAAAATCTTGATATGATGCAAGATACAAAATAAAAACAAAAAATTGGTTTGAGGGGTGCAAAATATCAGACCCTAATTTAACTATATATATAAGGTTCTAAAAAAGAATAACTAAGTATTTAAGGTCCAAAATATATTCCTGATAACCACAACAAATGACAGTACTGATTTGCTATTCCTGATAGACATCGAAAGCACAAAATCACATCTTTTTTAGAACAGAACCGAATTAAACATTCGCATGTTTTTTTTTTTTTTTTTTTTAATGCATGAAGCTAAGCTGTCACCAAGCTTTCGGAATTTTTGCCTGAAAATTCTTCACTATATTGGATATCCATTAAACTTGAACACATTGATCATCTTCATAATCATCTTCATAATCATACCTCATGACTTTCTTCCTGAACTCCAGGAAAAATTTCAAGAAAACCTATCGAAACAATTCCTCCCCCAAAAAAGTAAAGATTAAAGTAAGCAGATTATGTATATATGTATTTTTCCTAATAACCTACCAATATATATACATGCACATTATCTCAGACTTTGTTTAAAACTTTGTTTCAGCTGTTTATCACATACAATAAAGATCAACATATGTCCGACTTTGTTTTAGTTGTTTAAAACTTTAAAGAAAACATCAGCTTTCAGAGGCCTTCTTAGCCTACATTATAGGATGCACTACAAAACCGGCATACTGGACACCATATCCTCTTCCTGAGCCATTTATCAATGCACTACAAAACCAAACAAAGGAAAAGGAGGTCAACAGTTAGCTAGTCAAAAAACTCAACTTCACAAACAGTTTAAACAAATAATATTATAGGATTCTGTACTTCTTTATGTAACTTATGTGTGCATGGCAAATGATGGATACTGTCTCCAACTGAGGGGTTCTCCAAGCATATAGCACAAATTTCTTCACTGTTTTCACTCTGCACATAACAATGAAGAACATAGTCAAGATATATTGAATGTATGCTTCAAACTGTGGAGTCCATGTGGGAAACAAATAAACATGGAATCTGCACCTGGACCAGGAAACAGAAATAATAAATATATAGAAAAAGATTTATATAACACAAAACAGAAATCGCAGGACCAAGAAAGTTTATACAGTCTCTTTTCTCTCGGCACTCTTAGCATTTCTAATAACTTGCCTTTTTTAAAATTAGAACAGACATCTACAATATGTATAAATGTCTTATTAGCTTATATTTCTTTTAGGTTGTTGACATTTCAGATAGGTTGTATAATTATCTTAGGGAAGACAACTTCAGGGAGCTGAAGGATCCTTCTGCAACATGTCTTCAAGTGAGTACTTTAACTCTTTTTGAAAGTCTATTATTTTAAACGTGCAACAAAATCTGATATTTGATTCAGTTGAAAGTTGGCTCTCTCTCTCTCTCTCATTACTTCACTTGAAACTACTCATTATTTTACCTGAAACAACTGGAGGAACAACTCAATGCAGGTTGCACTGAGAAGAGTGACAATCCTATACTAAGGAAAAAGAGGAAAATACTTCCAACTAAAAAGGCTATATCTCGGTGCTCTAATTTAAAGCAAGCTTTATTTACCAAGGTCTTCAATTGTTTACTTGTAACAATATAGATGAATTATATTTTTGGACTTTAGTGTTTCATTTGAGAATTCTTGGTAAGTTACTGTATCGGTATTCTCTGCAGAACTCTGTAGGACAACAGCCTGGGAGAACAGAAAATGATAGTCCCCTTCTGATAACTCCACAGCAGTATGCTTCTCGCAGTGCACTGATGTCAGCTATCATTGTTGCATGGTCACCAACTTTAAAGTCATATGCGGTCAATCACTTCAACTTTACAAAAAATTGCTCTATACTTGCTGTGGGTGGCAAGTCGGGTAATATTTCTTTCTGGAGAATATATGAACCTCAGTGCTATACTATTGAGCATGGCAGTGTTCCTGTTGATCCAGAGCAAATTGGACTTCTTCAGGCTCATAATTCATGGATCACTGCAATTAGCTGGGCAGTAAACAAATGTTATACTTGTATGTTCTGGTTGTACCGGTACTTTAAAGAAACCATATTTCTCTACAGTAAACAAATAATCATGATAAAAGAAAATTTGCATATAGGAAAAGGCATGCTTAACAATGTTATACTTATGCTAGTGATATAAAACACAGCCGGAAACTCATTGACAAAACCTAGAGCAAAAGAAAACGACAACTAAGTAATATACCAGTAAAATTAGTACAGAAACAAAACCAAAAAAAATTAAAAAATGGAGTAGTTTCCTTTGCATTTATTTTTGATGAATCTAGCTATGCTTTAATATTTGGACATTAAATATGTGAAAATTATGTCAACCAAATGCATACAACAACCAAAGTATTATCATTTCCACACACAAAGAAATGAAACAAAAAAATTACCGAAAGCTAGCAATCTCGATCTTCCTTATGGATTAAGGATCCTATTACCACACTTGTAATTCCAGTTCATAAGCTTGTAATTAGTGTTGTCATCACCTCTTGAATGCTCAACGCATTGTTGATGACGACGTCGGAATTACTCACTCCAGTTCTATGCTGTGGTGGAACTACAGGCACTTGAATTGGCTCACAGTGGCCACATGAAATGCACCTCCTCTCACATCTTGGTGGCATTGAACCAATCATTCTGCTGGTCACCATCACCATCTCTTTACCTTCTTCCTGCTTCATAAAAATTCATCTCAAATAAGAAACCAAACCCAAAATCTAGCAACTACCCATTACAGGATTAGAGATGGCAAGAGGATAATTGTAGCCAAAATCTCACCTTGGAAATTTCTGCATGATTTTTTTAAGGATAAAATCCGTGCATGAATGAAAGTTGATCCCCTTGCAAAAAGAAAAGAATATTTAAAAATAATTTATACTTTTGAAAACTCCACTGAAGTGTGATTAGTTACACATTACCCTCAATAACATGAGCAGAGCTGAAGATGAGGAGCAATATGAAAACAGAGCTATCTGCAAAAACTGGAGTAGATACGGAGAAAAGAGAAGAGCGAGGGTGAGATATATATAATAGCTCCGCGAACAAAAGCTGAAAAAAACTATATAGTTAGTTTGAGAAATTCACACTCTAATTAATTTAATGCACGGGCTACTGAAGGACCAAATGATATATGTAAATCTGTCGTTTAATTTATTCCCGTGTCATTGTTATGAGAGAAATCTATGTTGAAGGATTATCACTCTTTCAACACCTCAACCAAAGTGATATTTTCCAATTAAATAAAAAACACGTAAATAAAATTTTGAACTAAAATAAGGCTTCTAGCAAAAGATAAATCTTAAATGAGATAAAATAATAATTATGGGAACATCACTACCTTAATCAGTCTTCACAGAGCAACTCTAAACTCCCAAAAAAAATGGTGTGCAATTCTAAAAGTTCCACATTAGCATGCACAAAAGCTCAAAACCCAACGATAAAAAAATTTCTACATGAAAAATTCTAAAATAATAAGAGGAGATACCTGATTAATAGCTTGAGTATTATCAACCTTGACTTGAAGAGAAGATATTGGATATTAAGTTTACTACTAAAAGGTACAACATAAGAACATGAGAATGAGCATCAAAATTGAAATTGAAATTTACATGAGAATGAGCATCAAAATTATATCTCAAACTATCAAGTTTAACTAACCCATAACTAACCATCATGATGAGTAGTGATGGATTTTTTCCATCCAATCTATACATGAGAATGAGCATCAAAACTGGAAATTGGAAATTGAAAACTAACCCATAACTAACCATAACTAACCATCAAATTTCAAAATTGAACTTTTAACCCATGAGAATGAGCAGGGATCGGGAAAAGCTATTAGAAAAGCTAATAGAAAAGGAGTAGGTGCTGATTTCGTAGAAAACAGTTAACAAAAGAGGTAAAAAGAGCTAAAAAGCACGCGTAAGTAGCTCGAAGGTGCTTTAGCGTAATTTTTGGGTTATAATGAAATTGTTATTCGTTAATTTCTTAGCCATTTCTGCCCGACCCATTCACAATATTTAAATACACATGCTCCAAATGCCCTAATCATGTGTTTGTTTATAAAATAGCTTAACGCATGTTTTTGCTTAGTGTTTTTTGAAACCTTCATTTTATTTTGATGAATCCTGCACTATATTAAAGTTCTCAGTTGATCTTTTAGATCAATGGGAAGTGTTTTTAAAGCTTGTAAGCCTTTTAGGGAATCATTAGGATAACTGAAATGTGGTTTTCAGGCAAAGTACAGATATGCTAACTTTGGTTTTATACCTCTATCTCCATTCTCCACCTAAATTAATTATCTTTTAAGCAAGAGACTTCTCTATAGACTAAATCCTATCCTCGCACGATTAACAGCTCATTTATATCTCCATTCAAAAGATCTCCACCAACAAAATAACCTACATTACGAACTATAACTGTCACATAAAAAGCACGTACCACAAATACAAACTCTTCGGATATTTCTTCTCTGAATCTGATCCTCTATAGTTTTAGCTTCAAACTCTTCAACATCAACTTCTTTTGTAACGTACACAGCCAAAAGAAAAAGGGATCCGTTATGTGCAGAGTGAATATAAAAAAGTCCACGGGCAATTTTATTATCTCAGTTGTTACAATCTAACTCAATATTCCTACAATAACCATGAATGCATACCTCGCACATCCATATTATACAAACAATAACCATGAATATTCAACACATAAATATGGAAGATATTTAGATGCAAACACACTGACAAAAGAAATTGCAACATAATTCAAACTAAACAATCAGAAGAATGCATACCTCGCACAGAACCGAGGAGTACAAAAGGCCCAGAAGGTGCTAGATGATATTCCCTGCATTTGTTTCGCACTTGACTAACAAAGATGCAAAACTGAACAGAGAACGCACCAACAACCAACAGCCATGAGCATCAGATTAAAAAAGAATTCACAATTAAAAGAACAGAGTTAATATGAACAGAAAGAATTACAATTCAGAGTATTCTGGATGCATTATTCATGATCGAGGCATCATTTATAACAACAGAGATGATTATGTATAATATATTATATATACACCTTTGGTAGTAATCAGTATAATTACAGGAAGTAAATCAAAAACAGAAATCTGATAATTAATAACATTAACACCAACTGTTTCACCGCTGAAAATATCCAGTTAATATGTCATAACTCTTGAGGCATCTGAAAAGAAGATGTAGAATGATCACCTGTTGTAACTCAAGGAGCTGCTTCTCTATTTCTGTCACAGTTTCATGTCGATTTTCAATCTCTGCTAGGGTGTCTGTTATCTGCAAAAAAAAATATATGAATAAATACTTCAAAATTCATGATCTATAAATTCAAGAGGTAAAGCAGGTAACTTTTAATACTAGACATGATTCAACTCTTGAAAAACTAATGGTAATTTGTGAAATAATTAGATTTGTTAAGTAGATGCAAATCTAATACTAAACATGATTCAACCTTACAAAACAAAAACCGCAACTCAACAACAGAAGAAATCATAATTTAACAGGCTAAGATAGTTGCAAAAAATAGATCTACATAAGATTTTTTGCGTGAATTGGCCTGTGTGATGGCTAAATCAGACACTACATCTTTAGATTTTAATGAATTTCTCGTTGTGGCATTTTGCCGAATAGTTAGCAAGCGGAATTTCAATAATCCTAAAACCAGCACGAATGAGAAGGAGATACCCTGATAAAAAAATGGATTGCGCACTCCAAAACCACCAAGAATTAGAATGCAGAACTCGAAAACCCTAGCCATCACTTTCACTGCCGAAACCCTTGCCATCTCCTTCACTGTGTTGCCAAAACCCTAGCCCATCGCTCAAATAGTTTATACCTTGAAACGCATTAGAAGAGGGCAGCGCCTAGGAGGTGGGGCGTCGGGGCTGGCTTCAGGAGGCGGGGCATCGAGAGAGAGAGAAGGGGAGCGGGGCGTCGAGGCTGGAGAGCGTCAACCAGCGGGGCGTCGGGAGAGATCGTCGAGGCTGGCTTCACCCAGCGGGGCGTCTAGAGAGAGAAGGGGGTTGGGAAGTGAGGAGAGAGAGAGAGAGCGGGGAGATATAGAGAGGGAGACAGTGAGAGAGAGAGTGGGCGGGAGAAAGAGAGAGAGAACGGGGAGAAAGAGAGAGAGAAGGGGTGTTTTTTATTTTTTTTGGGAAAAAGAGAGAGAGAGTGTGTGTGTGTGTTTTTGAATTTGTGGATTTTGAAATTTAGGCGGGAAAATATGTTTTGTGAGAGTAGATCTGGTCCATTGATTTTGGGATAGATTGAATGTGAGCCACTTGATAGCTTTCTTTGTGTTTTATTATATAGATTATAAATCTGAGGATTGAATTGTAAATTTGAAATATGGATGATAATGGTAAAAATTTGAGAAGGAACAGAGACAAGTGGTGCCACTTTCACAGGGATCACGATCACGACACAGATGATTGTCAGGCCCTCAAGGAGGAGATTGAAGCCCTCATTCAACGAGGACAATTAGCCAAGTTTCTCAAGAAGGACGGAGCCGATCTTCACTCAAAGCCGGGAGCAATCCTCCAATTTATCCACGGAGGACTTATGGGGGGAGAATCGAACTCCTCTTGAAAGGCCTTCATCTGGGAAGTCAGTTTGGTACAAAACCTCTCTCCATCTAAAAGCTTCAGAGTTCCCGTGACCGTCTCAGACAATGACCTAGAAGGCGTCCGAATGCCTCACTGCGATGCTCCCGTAATTAATCTCCACATGGCCATTCACGATGTGCGTCGAGTCCTGGTCGACAATGGTAGTTCCATCAATATACTCTTCCTAGATGCATTCGAAAAGCTTAAGCTTTCTCGAGACTGCCTCAAGCCTGCAGGATATAATCTACATAGCTTCTCCGGAGTCCCCGTTCAGATAGATGGAATAGTCACGCTGGATGTCACGCCCCACTTCCCAAAAAGAAATACGGAATACGGATACGCGACAAAAGTCTAGTGAATGGCTTTCACCATTAATGAGCTGTAAGGATCTTTACAGCAGTACACAAGAAAAAATATGAATAAACAAGAATAAACATGAAATAATTATCCACGCATGCATGAAACAAATTAATATGATCAACAGAATTACTTGAAACAAATACGAAGTTCTCAAATAATCAGATCTGGAAATAACAAGTCACATGTTCTGGGACAAAAACGCCAAATACAAGATTCTTTTAGCAGTGAAAACAATTTATTCAAAAACAGGAAATAACTCAAGTAAGAGCTCTAGCCAAGCCTAGAACACTTGGTCACTTACACCTTCAGGTAGCTGGTCACCAAAGTCTGCAAATTGACCATTTGCAGGAAAGGAGAACATGAAACAAAACGCCCATCAGTGCAAGTTACGGGCCGCATGTAGTGCACGAAATAAGTACAGAAAACAGATAAAGAATATACGGAGTAGCGACAAGAGCAAGTACTGAAGTAAGTATGGAAGAGATGTGACAACAAAATAGAGCAACTAACTCTTAATCAAGAACAGAATCAAGTAATATGATAAGATAACAAGGTGCAAGTAACATATAACAAGTATCAAGTAGCATGCAAGCAAGTAACAAGTAACAAGTGTCAAGTAGAATGTTCAAGTAAGTAACAAGGATGAGCAAGCTATCATGTTATTTTCAAGTCTTGTATCTAATCCTATCTAGGTAGCACTTCATGCGTCTCAAATTTTACTACATGGTTGCTACATTTAGACAAGTTGCGTTTAGATTTCGTAGTGGGAAATCTAGGGCCGTGTACTTAGGTAGCAAGTATCAAGTAGTCGCGTGTCAAGTAATCAAGTGTCAAGTATTTTGTGCTAAGTATTTTGTGTCAAGCATTTCGTGTCAAGTATCAAGTATCAAGTAGGATCTACGGATCCCCTTCCGAGTACACATTTCTACATTTTCCACTACTAGATCTTTCCCTTAACCCTGAATTGATTTCTTGTTATTATTATTAGAGCAAGCATGGACGTGCACAAACAGGGCTAGATAACATGGCAAGAAACGAGGGACAAGTTCAAGTTGGGTAGAAGACATGAACGGGTGACAAAATAACTCATAATAGGCTAGGACAATGAGACTTTCAATTCTGGACAGCAAGACATAGCTGCACCTAATCTGAGACTCCCGTTGCCACAAGAATGCAAACCTGGATCCGTCAGAAAATCTAGAAACTATACTCTCAGCCGAATCCAGCACCTATACACAAGTCATATAACAAGTATAGCAATAAGGTTCAAAACAACATTTTACACATAATTCAAGTTCAGCCAGAAATGCAAAGTTTTATTTATAAGTATGAAAAAGGTATAAAAACACCATAATTAAATCTAGGAAAAATCTGGAGGGTTACCTAGCAGATCTAGTCTCAGCATATAAAATTTCATAAAATTTCGTTACAGATAGCATAGTCGAATAAATCTGGAAAACAAAATGATACATCAATTTATGACTCTGAAATTTTAGACATAACAGTACTAAAACAGTGATAATTCACAAAATACAACTCGAAATCTAAATCCGTCAAAAAAATTGTAAAATAAACATACCAGGCTATATTTCATGTTCACAAAGTTTTAATCAACAGTGACTGGAATCAAGTTGAAAACAGAGTTCTTCACTGAACTGCATGCAGTTTGAAAGTATATTGATTTGTTTCGCAAGCATGAAATAAGTTATAAGAGTCGTTAAACAATTCTACAAAAATTAGGGGTTGATCCAGTCATGTCTATAAAACCTTAGAAAAATATTATTTCAAAATTTACTTTAAACATCAGTTTTAAAATAATAGAACATGCAGCGATCTCACAAATTAGAATCTGGAAATTTCGATACAGATGCAGTATAACAGCGATAACTCACACATCAACTATCAAAATTTAGCTCCGTTGAAAGTTTTGAAAAGTTGACATCGAGGCCTAAGAATCATATTCACAAAATAATTTATTTTACTGACCTTAACAGGGTCTAAAATGTTGAACCAGATCAGGGCAGCAGCAAAAAAAAATTCCCTTCATGCATTTAATCAAACAACTCATCTACTATAGATCCAAATTAGAATATAATGCAAAACATGATATATTAGATATTCAAATCAACATTAGCATGGTTAATAACAAGTCTACTATGAAGTAACACATATAGCACATCAATCACATAACAAAAATCCATAACATACGATGAATTACGAAAGAGTACATATCCATTTCAAGAGTATATCTAGATCTAGTTATTTTCATGCAGTGTGTGTGTAACAACTTATTATGATGGATCAAAGCTACGAATGGATCAAGCGAAAGGAATCAAGATTTTCAAGAGATCATCATGGGAACGAACACAAAAACGGAGTGAGATTGCATGCTGTATTTTGTACTTGTATACAAACAAAAATATTATATAAGTTGCTTGCTTTAGGGTGAAGATGACGAATCCAATGGGAAGAATAACGGGAATGGGTCCCGGACAACAAACACCAACACAAAGATCTACGAACACGAGAGGGCATTGCGAGATTGGAGAGTTGACGGTGGCACACGGTAGTGGGGTGGCGGCACGATGGGAGGACGGTGGTGCAACGACGGCGGCGGAAACACGGAGACAAGATGCGGGAGGAGCAATAGGTTGCGGGTGGTGGCTTGCGGGATGAGAATGCAGGCCGAGGAGGGGGGTGTTGTCGTGCTCGGGAGGTGGCACAGCGGGAGGACGTCGGGGCGGCGACGTGAGGGGGAGGCGCGACAGGGCTGCTCCGGCGAGGGGTGCGGGATGCACGGGGAGGGGGTCGGGATGCAGTGAAGGGAGGGAGGGAGGGAGAGAGAGAGAGAGAGAGAGAGAGAGAGAGAGAGAGAGAGAGAGAGAGAGAAGAGATTAGGATTTGTTTAGGGGGATAATGACTATAAACAGAAATATAACAAATTAGGTTGGAATTTTAATGGGATTTTGGCAAGTTAGGATTTTGAGGAAACAAGGGGAGATAATAGGAACAAGATTTGCTTATTAGACAGATATGGAGAACGTGAAGGAGAAATTTCGGAAATACTGGGTAAAAGAGGGTATTGGGTAGCAGGTTTAGGATCCAATATGGTGGATAATAGGGTTTAAATAGGGTAGACTGGGTTAGAAACCAGCTCCAATAGGGCAGAAATCAGATATTAAACAATTAGGCCATGAATGAATAAATTTAGAATTAAACAATTCATCCAGAGACAAATAATTGACAGAAGGGTTTGAACCAAGAAAATTGAAATCACAGATGGCGAAAATAGAAGGATTTTATTGGGAACGAAGAAAAAAAATTACACGGTTCAAAATGAACGAAAGAATACAATCAGGATAAATACTCGGGAAAAATAAATACAATACAAAAATACAAGAAAAGGGAATACAAGAGTTACACTACATGTAACAACGGGTAAGGTCCCAACAACTCGCACCGAGGCCATGGACTTTATGGTCGTTAACATGAAGGCCGCCTACAATGTCATCCTCGGCCGTCCCGGCCATGAAGCTTTCCACGCTGTACCTTCAGCTTTCCACATGAAGATGAAATTCCTAACATCCTCCAGGGTAGGGAAAGTTAAAGGAAGTCAAGCTGCAGCTCGATCATGTTACACCACTACAATGGGGGGTTCGGTCCTGCCCCTTGACGTTGTGGAATCTCCCCCTAGAGAAAAGCCACTATGCTCCCGAGCCAGTTGATGACCCCGAAGACACCCCATTCTTCAAACATGATGAGAACAGGGGCTTGCATGTGAGTAAAAGACTCTCCCCCCAACTCGAAGAACCAATTGTCAAACATATCAGTGAGAATAAAGACCATACAAAGTCTCCAAAAGTTGTCTGTCCAACTGCTTACCAACTTGAAGACTTGGGGGGGGGGGAGGGGGGAGAAGATATCAAGAACTCAGAACGCGGAGCACCTTATGAAGTTCAGCAAAAGAGCTTAATGCTCTCCTCCAAGATCCCTCAGTTCAAACATGTAATAATGACCGATACTTATAACAGTCACAACATGTAATAAAGGCTAGCAATTGAAGCAGCCACGTAGTTTAGAATTTGTAATAAAGGCGCACAACCATAACAGCTGACTAGTTTGCCATTTTAGGAAATAGTTCAGCATTTTCTTTCGAAAATTCTTGTATTACTCTCCCAACTCAAGCAATGAGTTCGGTGCTCAGCTCCTCCTCCGAGCTACACCAACAAATCATCACTTCAAGCAATGAGTACAATGCTCAGCTCCTCCTCCGGGCTACACCAACAACTCATCCACTTCAAGCAATGAGTTCGGTGCTCAGCTCCTCCTCTAAGCTACACTAACAACTATCCACTTTAAGTAATGAGTTCGGTGCTCTTCTCCTCCTACCTAACTTCACCGGAGACTCATCGGATTCTAGAATAAACCCCCTCGATGCTAAGTCAAGAGTCTAATCACTCATCTCACTTGGATAAACGAGGGACAACTTGTGTGAAGTCTATGCTCTTGGGCCAAAATCTCACTACCTACTTGTCAAGTAATGAGAGAGGTATAGCTCGTCTTGAGGCATGATCCAAAAATAAGCTGACACTTAAAACATGGTCGGAGTCCCTAATCGTGGCTCACATGCCGCTCTAGCAATCTGCACATAAGAGCATCGCCATTCAATCTGCTCCTACAATACGTTACCCCCGGAGTCAACTTGTTTGGACTCCATAATCGCAACCGAACTCACTCTAAACAAGCTTATGTGCAACTAAAGTTTGGAATTCGATACGCCACCGAGGTGACTCTTCGCAAACTTGTTACCTCCCTTCAAATAACAAGTTCGGAGTCCAACACTTGGTTCGACGCCGCTTTAGCCACTTGCAAATAAGCTAGTGCAGAGCAGCTCACCATTCGGAATTTCTTCCACAACTGTTGAAACTCTTAAATAATAAGTTCAGAGTCGAACACTTGGTTTGATGCCGCTTTAGCCGCTTGCGAACAAGCAAGTGCGGAGCATCTCACTATTCGGAATTGCTCATACAACTCATTGAAACTTTCAGACAACAAGTTCAGAGTCCAACACTTGGTTCGATGCCGCTTTAACCACTTGCAAACAAGCAAGTGCGGAGTAGCTCACCATTCGGAATTGCACCCACAACTGTTGAAACTCTGGAACAACAAGTTTAGAGTCCAACACTTGGTTTGACGCCGCTTTAGCCGCTTGTAAACAAGCAAGTGTGGAGCAGCTCATCATTCAGAATTGCTCCTACAACTCGTTGAAACTTTCAAACAACAAGTTTGGAGTCCAACACTTGATTCGACACTGCTTTAGTCGCTTGCAAACAAGCAAGTGCGGAGTGGTTCACCTGTAACACCCTGTAAATTCTAAAAAGATATATAGTACATATATATAATATATATGGTGATGGCAGAGTTGTAAATAAAGTGAAGATAGAGGGGGGCCCACGGTTGAAGAACAACAAAAGTTGTTGTTGTGTTCGGTGAAGTCATTGCTGACATCACCAAGGGGGGCCCGCCCGGTTTGAGATGAGCAACTTGGGTGCTGCTGTCGTCACCTGTGCCACGTGGGCATGGGGCCCACTGTGTGGTTCTATGCTCACGGGGAGAGAGAAATAGATGGAAGAAAATAGTCCCATATCGGGATTTCTAATAGAATAAAATAATAATAAATAATATAGCCTATGATCAAGAGTCACTAATCCGGTTAACGGCATTTTGAAAGGCAGCCTGTGGTGGGCAGTTGTACTATACTATAAATAATTTGTCTGATAAATTGTATAAATTTTTCGAGTCTAGAGCACGGGCGTTACAAATTATATCAGAGCCGACTTTCGACACCGAATGTGGGGCATGTCTATATAGTCAGGCGGTGAATTCCGAGACTATAGACCCAGTCGGGAGGTGGATTTCGGGACTGTGGTGAACGAGACGAGCCTCAATTAAATCTGGGATTATGATTGACCAGGCGGTGGATTCCGGGATCATGGTTAGTCGGCAGATAGGAAAACAGATGCTCCACATCGGCTAGAAAGTAGATCCTGCACTAGATTGTGCATTTCCTGTGCTCAGCGAGGATGCTAATTTCTGAAGGGGGGGGGGTATGTAACACCCCATAATTTCTATATATATATATATATATATATATATATATATATATATATATATATATATATATATAATATGGTGATGGCAGAGTTGTAAATAAAGTGAAGATGGAGGGGGGGCCACGGTTGAAGAACAGCAAAAGTTGTTGTGTTTAGTGATGTCATTGCTGAGGTCACCAAGGGGGGCCCACCCGATTTGAGATGAGCAGCTTGGGTGCTACTGTCGTCACCTGTGCCACGTGGGCATGGGGCCCACTATGTGGTTCTATGCTCACGGGGAGAGAGAAATAGATGGAAGAAGATAGTCCCATATCGGGATTTCTAATAGAATAAAATAATAATAAATAATAAAGCATATGATCAAGAGTCACCAATCCGGTTAACCACCTTTTGAGAGGCAGCCTGTGGTGGGCAGTTGTACTATAAATAATTTGTCTGGTAAATTATATAAATTGTCTGAGTCTGGCGCAGGGGGGTTACATCAACATTCGGAATTGCTCTTACAACTCGTTAATAACTCAGAAACAACTGGTTCGAAGTTCATAATCATGGTTCGAAATTGCCTTCATAGCTTGCAAGTATGCGGTTTCGGGGCTCAAAACAACCATTCAAACTACTCCCTTTACTGGTTAAAATTTTGCATCAAGCAAGTTCGAAGACCAGCTTATTTCGAGGACTATCTCCAAAATTTGACTCAAACATACTGAATCTAGGGCCTAGCTCGCCCCTTGAACTACTCCCTCGGCTCGACAACCCTTATTAGTGAGCTACGTGCTCAGCTCCTCTTTCAAGCCACACCAGCAACTCCTTAACACCATGTGATGGTGCTGGAGCCAAGCTCGTCCGAAGAGATTCTCCTGCAACCAGTTCACCTTCAAGCATTAGATATGACGTCGAACTCACTCATCGAGTTGCCTCAACAAGCCTGTCGGGTCCAAACGGCAAGGTCGGTGCCAACCCCCTTCTCGGGTTGCTTCTACAAATTTGTTTGGTTCAAACAAAAATTTCGGAGCTCAACACACCCTTTTTCTCCCTTAACTCGCCTCCCGAACAACTCTCTCCAAGAGCCAGGTGATGTTCTTTGTCCCGCTCACCTCCCGAGCGTCCTTCTTTCCAAATGAGTTCGCAGCTCAACTCGCCCCTAGCGTTGCTTCTCAAACTCGCCTCTCGAATGGCTCTCTCCTAGAGCCTGGTGAAGCTCTTTGTTCCGCTCGCCTCGCCTTCCGAGCGGCCTTCTTCCAAACGAGTTTGGAGCTCAATTCGTCCCTAGAGTTGCTTCTCAAACTTGCATTTCGAATGGCTCTCTCCTAGTGCCTAGTGATGCTCTTCGTTCTGCTCGCCTCCCGAGCGGCCTTCTTCCAAACAAGTTTGGAGCTCAACTCACCCCTAGTGTTGCTTCTCAAATTTGCCTCTCGAACGGTTCTGTCCTAGAGCCTGGTGATGCTCTTCGTTTTGCTCGCCTCCCAAGCGGCCTTCTTCCAAATGAGTTCGGAGCTCTACCCACCCCTAGAGTTGCTTCTCAAACTCACCTCCCGAATGGCTCTCTCCTAGAGCATGGTAATTCTCTTCGTTCCACCCGCCTCTCGAACGACCTTCTTCCAAACGAGTTCGGAGCTCAACTCACCTCTAGAGTTGCTCCTCAAACTCGCCTCCCGAACGGCTCTCTCCTAGAATCTGGTGATGCTCTTTGTCCCGCTCGCATCCCGAGTGGTCTTCTTTCAAACGAGTTCGGAACTCAACTCACCCCATAGAGTTGCTCCTCAAACTCACCTCCCGAACGGGTCTCCTAGAGGCTGGTGATGCCATTTCTCCCGCATGCCTCCTGAGTGGTTTTCTTCCAAACGAGTTTGGAGCTCAACTCACCCCTAAAGTTGTTTCTCAAACTCACCTTCTGAACGTCTCTCTCCTAGAGCCCGTCGATGCTCTTCATCTCACTCGCTCCCCGAGTGACCATCCTCTTCACCAATAGCAAGAATGAATCTTCCCAAGAGTCATACAAAGCTCTTATCAACTTCCTGGAGGCAAAGATATTGCAGTCCTGTTTTGACCCTGAAGAAGGATGATTCTTCAACTGACTTCTGAAAAGAAATTGTAGATCTTCAAGTCAGCTTCGAAACGAGGGATCACATGCTCTAATCAGACCTCTGTAGCACCGGGAAAGGTAGTTACAATGCAGCTACGCTAGGGTAAACCAAAGGGTTGACTAAGTCAATATAGATTGGCTAAACTTTGACTAGTCAACGACACGTGGTGCCACCCCATTAGGCCATGAGGGGTTGAGGTCATAGCAGCTCGGAAAAAATCCGAGCAAGTGCCAATCCGACCATGACGAACATGTTTACCGTCCGGTCTCCTAAATAATCATGCCATCAAAGAGCAACGGTTGAGATTGATATGACCCACTTCGGTCAACGGTCAATGTTGACCAGTCAATGACACGTGGTGCACTCGTATTGGACCATGTCAGCTCGGTACCAAAGTAGCTCGGAATCGATCCGAGCAGGTGCCAAATCGAGCTGATAGAAAGCATCTACCATCTGATCTCCTTAAAAGTTGTGCCATCCAGATCAACGATCGAGATAAAGATGAGCTAGTTTCGGTCAACGGTCAACACTTGAGATGAATGGCCGTCAAAAAAAACTCAACGGTCAACGGATAATGCTGACGTGTCAGCAGTGCAGAGCGCCACGTAGTAGCTCGGATTCGATCCGAACAAGTGCCGAATCGACCTGATGGAAAGCATTTTCTGTTCGATCTCCTCAAAAATCGCGCATGATCGTGATGGACGACTGTAATCTGATCAAGGTATTTTCTGTTTAATTAATTAATTAATTAATTATTAATACAAATTAATTATTTAAAATTTACAAAAATAATAATAAAAATTGAAATAATTAATTAAAATTTTCTAAAAATAATTATTAATTCTGGAATATTTTTTTATATTCCGAAAAATAATTTTTTATAGAATAGTTAATTAGAAATTCAAAATTTAATTGTTAAAATTCAAAAATTGTATAAAAATTTCTAAAAATAATTGAAAATTGAAAAAAAAATAGAAAAAATTGGAAAAATCACAAAAAATTTAGAAAATTTTGAAAATAATTCTAAGTATTTTGCAAACTCAGAAAAGCATCGTTACACCCGAAGCGAGATCTAAACGTCCCTGAGAACGCCGATAAATTCTATGAGTGATTACAAATGGGTGAACTACTCCTCAAAGGATGTGAAACTTAGTCTTCGGGAGTGGGGGCTTGTGATATGGCTAGAAATAGATCTAAATTAGGATCGTTTAAATCGGGCACGAATCTCAAAGTTCTCAGGGATTAAACAGTAATTTCCATTACAAGCGGGTCCAAAAATGGGAACTGAGTCTTTTCCAAGTCCAATAACCCAAAAATGGGTCTTCCTTACTGGGTTAGGGTGAAAACCCATTATAAATAAATTCAGCTAATTTATAGAGTGATTTGTATTCATGATTATCCCTAAGAGATGCTTTAAACCAAATTTCTTATCATGAGGGAATTTAAACTCTATTTCTTATCCAAAAACACCGAAAAGTACAAATAAATGGTTATCTCGAAACTGGTCCGAAAGGCAGTCATAAAGAACCCCTACCCCCATTAGAATCGGGTAATCAATATTTTTTCTACACAAAAGCTCTTTCATAACATTCAGATTATTGAATTGAGCGTTGGAGAGTTCGTCGCCGGGATCAATCCTGGTGTTTCGAAATTTTACAGGTCAGCAACAGCATTGAGAACGATCAACACCGGCTAGTAGTTAACATGTTTGCTTTTATTGGTTTCAGAAGAATTCATGAATCATCTGTTTGCTCTAACACCGAAATTAGCAACAACACTCTTCATATGCAAGATCCTCCTATAGAGGACTCTATTCCTCCTCATCATCCGGATCCTCCCTAACAGCCTAATCAAACTCCTATCAACGGAGAGGCACTGAGGGGATCCTAATGAATCCCCGTCATGAACATCACCCTCTACACGACCATGTCTCAGTCCATAGTGCTGCCAATGACTCCATGCCCTCGTGAGGTCCCCAGGGGTCAAGAGGTATCTGTCAAGTTATCAATGCCAGACAACAGGGAACCAGTCTCTGGATATGTTTGGATGAGAGGCGTAAATTAGGTAAGCCCCCCCCACTCAGAACGTCAGGAGAACAGGAAAAGAACCTCTCCCCGAAGACAGAGATCAAGATGCTCCTCCTCTCATGGGGGCACAGTATAGAAAGAAGCATCTTGAGAGGAACAAAGAACAAGATGCCTTATTCACTAGGGCTGAACTGGAAAACTTCAAGCATGGTATCCTCCGAGCCATCTGAGGTACTCATGACCAAGGTCAACTCTCATGGAGTTGCCACTCTACTCCTTCAAGAGAAGAAGAATCCACCGACTCATCTTATAACATCCTGAATTCCAAATAAGACTGAATTCGAAGTTCCACATGATCTTTACACTTCACTTCGTACAATTTTACAAGGAATTTAAAACTTTTATAAAACAATGATTACATCAATGTAGCGAAAATATAAATTACAACATGTTACATGAATTAAACAATAACTTGAACATTTCTTTAAGCAACATTCATTCTTTTGTCTTGTCAATCACTTTATCCTACATAAAAACCGTGGGCACGTCAGTTGCTGTACAACTGACGCTAGGATATAATACATCAATTTCTCCTACTTCGAAAGCACACACTTATCACAAACAAAGCTAAGGGGGACTATCCTATTGATGTCGTGTGTGAAAGAGCACTTAGTCCTTAATGTCGTGTTCAGATTCTATGCATCCCATACTACATCGGTCCGAGGGCAAGCCCTTAATCGTTCTTCATCTTGTAGGGTTGATTCCCTCGCCATGAGTTAAACTACTACGGTAACTACGATAAGTATCCTAGGTGTTCTATGAGTTACGAGTCCATGCCCAGACATCCTGGAGAGAATCCCACGCACTGACATGACGCATCATGCAGGCATCCTTTGGACAATTCACCTCTGCCAGGGAACGATGGCACTACGTAGTCACCGAGCACCCCACAAGCATCACCGACGGTACGATATCCTGGAGAAGAATCCACGCCCTACATGATGCATCAGGTGGACATCTTGTGAACACTCTCACACTGTAGATCCGAGGGCCCCCATACTTATGTTTTTCTCCTACTTTCATCACATCTCCACTATGTGTCTAATCCTTAGACAATTGAATCATGAATAAAAATCAATACTCTAGATTTAACATTTCCTCTACATCGGTCTTAAACATCAATCATTAACCATGACCCAAACTTTTTATTTACCACATTTCTCTTTTCAAAATTTCATTCTTGCCGATGTAAGGACTTAGCTAAACTCTAGTCTCAATTCTCTTTTCATGCTCATCAAAATTAGAGTATTCATATTCACAAATTCCACATTTCGTCATGTTTCTTTTACTTTATTTTCCATGCACATTTTTGTATAATTTGAAACAATCTCATATTTAATTTTGCTAAATTTTCACAAGTCAAAATCTCATTTTAAACTCTACACAAAATTTCTCCATATTCAAAAGAATATTTGTATCTTTAATTATCAAGAAAATCACATTTTAAAAACTTATTAATTCTTCTTCTTAAGAATTTTACTTCTAATTCTCATTATAATAGGTCAAATATTATAGAAATAATTTTCATGAAGTCTAGGCATTTTAATAACAATTCGGATCTTTTTTTCTCAATTTTTTAAACATTTAAAAACCTGAGAAATATTTAAAAAAAGTACAAAAAAATCAAAACTAAATTTTTTTGGCCAGAGGCCGGATCGAACCCACGCACAAACTCCCGCTCGGTGAATAGTAACCGTCCACAGTCGCACGCGAGGACCAAAAAGTCCATAGGGACCAACTGTTTAAAGAAGAACTTACTTTATACTTGGGTTTTGGGCTTCGGGTTTGAGTAAAAATTGAATTTTTCCGAAAACAAAGTCTCTGGAGAGAATCGAACCCAAGACCCAGGGCTCCGCTCAGCTACAGTAACGTTCTTAAAATGCACCCGAAGACCAGTAGGTTTGAGTGACTCACCCGTATAGGAAATTTATTAAAACGTGTTTGTGTCAGACTGTACTGTTGCTAGTTCATTTTAGAAAAACTCAAATTTTCTCAATTAGATAGCACTTATAAAATCTAGATCTTTTCCTGATTATATTTTCTTGGAAAAATAGTAACTTGAACTTTCATAAATTGTATATGTCACGCACCGCTTCCCAAAAAGAATATATACGGAATACGGATACGTAACAAAAGCCCAGCGAATGATTTTCATCATCCATAAGCTGTTCAAGAAATCTTAACAACATGCACAAGAAATATTCAGAGTCAGAAGTGATTTAATCAACCACATGCACATAATGAGTCAAATACCAGCAAGAATACTTGAAACCAAATACATAAATCTCAAATAGTCATGATCTGAATAAAATACAAGTCTTGGGTCACATCGCCCAAATACAAGAAATAAATCCAAGTCTCAAAATACAAGAATAATCAAAGTTTCACGAATACAATTATGGTTCAAGCACGATACAAGAAATAATATAATAAAAACAGCACTAATACTTCAAGTCTCTGATACCATCTGGAACATGTTCTCCAAAATCTGCAATTCATCGAATGCAGGAAAGAGGAAAAGAGAAAACACAAGTATCCGTCAATTGCAAGTCACATGTCACTTATAATGTAGGATACAAGCACATGGGGAAGCTAACTAGCACATGGTATAAGTGTGATGTCAAGGTAAACAACTAGCATGGTAAAAGTGATCAAGTGTACATGGCATAAATCAAGTGTCAAGTAAACAAGTGTCTTATAAATATGCATCAAGTGTCAAGTGTCATATGCTCGTGTATCAAGTATCAAGTTTCATGTAAACAAGTCTCATGTATCATGTAGTCAAGTATCAAGCAAGTATGTATCATGTTCACGTATCATGTTCAAGTATCATGTTCAAGTAGCATGTATCAAGGCTTGTAGTGATTTACTATCTAGGTAGCACTTCATGTAGCCCACCTTACATGGTTGTTACAACAAAACAATTTCGCTTTAGATTTCATAGTGGACTATCAAGGGCAGTATACTCGGGGACAAGCAAGTAATTGAGCTCCAAGCTCCAAGTATCATGTATCATGTAATCACGTGTCAAGTTGTGCAAGTGGCAAGTATCGTATCCTGCGTGCAAGTATCAAGTAATCATGTCAAGTATCACGTAGGATCAGTGGATCCCCTTCCGAGTACACATTTCTGAATTATCCACTACTAGATCTGTCTCTTAAACCCCGGCTTGGTTAATTTTATTAATAATATCCAACAAGCATGTATATGTGCAAATTATATCAAGAATAGCATGGCATGATCATGTGACGAGTGCAAGTAGCAGACTAAACATGTACAAGTGCAAGTTATCTCATAAAGGAACAAAATAAACACATCTCAAGTTCAGGACAGCAAGACCATGCTATGGTAAAACAGTGATTCCAAGAGTTATAAACAAGAAAATCTAGATCCGTCGAAGGATCTGGAAAATAGACATCCACACGCATCCAGCGAGTATAATTAAGTCATATAATAATTTACAACAACACAGCTCAAAACTGATTTGAATACAAAATTTAGGTTCAGCCAGAAATCAAGAAAATGAATTCAAGAGCATAAAAACAGCATGAAAACACATTAAATAATTCCACGAAAAAACTGGGGTGATTCCCTATATGTCCAGAATCAGAATAAAGTTTCAGAATTTTCCAAAAAAAATAGGTAAGTCATCAAAAATAAGAAAGCATCACGAAAATATAGTTTAGCGAATCTGGAAATCCCAACACTGCTGTACGAAAACTAAGATATCTCGCAACCAGTAAAACAAAATCCAATTCCACCAAAGGGATATGAAATTAGATAGAATTTACTAACTTTCACATTTCACAAACAATTTTTATACAGTAAAAGGAATCATAGTAAAAATAGGGTTCTTTACAGAACAGCGAGTAAAATACAGCATGTATAGATTTTAGAAACGAGCATGAAACATCACATAAAGCTTATCAATAAAATTCATACAAATTCTGGGTAATCCCTAACTTAATAAAGAAACACTGACCAAAATATTGGATCAAAATAATATGTATAGCATAGTTCTTGAAAATAGTTTGTTAACAAAGTCAATGAAAAACAGAATCTGGAAAAGAGCGACATATCTGTACTAAAACAGTCATAACTCAGTCATACAAAATCCAAATCAAGCAAAGTCAGTGGGGTTTGAAAATAGAAGAAATTATCTAAAATTCATATTTTATACCGGAATCAAGATACTGACTGTAGCACAGTCGAAAACAGCAAATGAAACAGAACATCCAGAAAATACAGATTTCACCCTTAAGATAAAAAACAACATAGATTCAAGAATATTGCTCCAAACACATCCAAACTTGAAATACAACCTACCAAGCGTCTAAACATCATGATTTAGGGTTATTAACATGTCCACGCCTATTATTTCACATGGGTATCAACCAAAACACAAGTTTGCACACAATCTCACATACATGTTCAAAATCAAGAATCGGGCGAATCCTAGGTTATTTCATGTCAAGATTTGTGTCATGAGTCTTCTATAACCAAAATATCACAATAGAGACAAAACCCATCAAGGATAACACAATCTAGGGTTGTCTCTAGACCCAACTACACTATAGATAAACTTTGGTAGTTGTATCAAACAAATTAATTAGAGTACAAGTTACTTGCCTTATTTTGGGGATGAAGAACATTGCAATCAATCCTAGAAGCAAAACCCACGAACAAAATCTGCTAAATCCGTGAATCCAAGCAACAACGAACGAAACCTTTTCACGAACGAACTCCTTGAAGCAACGACGATCAAAGTGGCTAGAGACCACTTTGAGAACACCAGAAAGAGATGTAGGGGGATTAATGGGGCAAGATGATGTTGTTGATGGTGGCAAGGGTGATCGGCAAGCAAGGAAGTCTCGGGTGTGGGGTTTGATGGGTGTTGGCCGGAATTAGGGTGAGGTAGGCCGGCGAGGGGAGGCTCGGCCTGGAGGGTAGGCCGGGCTGATGTGGTTTTGGGGGCTCGGGTTGGGGCTAGTGCAGGCCAGGAGAGGGACAGAGAAGGATAGGGAGGCCGGGATTTGAGAGTGGGGAGAATTAGGGTTAGGGTTAGGGTTTGAGAGGGTATGGGTATTTATATAGGGCTTGAATGTGGGTTAATGGGTTGTGGGTATTAGTAGCTAGCAATAGGTATACAAATGGGGTTTGGATATTGGGTCAAATACAAATAGGAATACAATTAGGCGTGAATTCTATGGCGTTTGAAAAATCTTATTAGAGGTCAAAATCATGGGAAAGAGGGAAAATACCACCAAAACTCCACCACAACACCACGGAAAATAAAAATAAAGATAACGAGACCAAAAATGCGTAAATGATCAAAATAATGAAAAACGATCAAAAGAGACAATCAAGGAAACACAAGGAGCTCAAAATGAAATAAAACGAATATATATTGAAACAAATCCAATATACGGTTCAGAAAAATACAAGGGAGAAAAATACACCAAAAACGAAAAATACAGTCAAAAATACATAAAATGAAAAACAGGGGTTACAGTATAAAACTCATTTTAAAACATAAAAGACTATTTCCCCCTTAGTTTTATTAAAAAATGGATCATGAATACATTTCAACATTGAAGCATTTCTTTTTATTTATAAGAATTATTTTATCAACTAATTTCCGCCTCATTCATAATGAGTTCATACATTTATTTTTTTTCATTCAATAACACAAACAAGATCTTAAATTAATCTTATTTTCACAAATTAATCTTTTTTTTTTATGTTTTGAAAGGCAACATTGGTGATAATTCTAGTGACTACAATATTACTCACATATGGCAATTAAAACACACTTTTTACCACAAACCAAACTATTTCTTAATTATGAGTACTAGTTTTCATTCTATAATTCATCCATAGACACAATTTTCACATCTTGAATTCTACCAATCATTCATAAGCAAATTATTCATAAAATCATAATTCATCAATTCTAGCATGCAATTATACTAACAGACCATCATAATACATTTTAAATAATACATTCCAATATATTTTACTCAATTTTCATGTAGATCAACTAGAACTTCTTTTCTTATTAGTCTCTTCAAACGAATAAAAGGGCAATCTTTCATACTTGTTTCTAGCATATTCACAATTTCAATCCTAGCATGGTATCTAATTTAGAAGCTTGAGAAATCACTCACCTCTATTGAAGAAACAAATTGAAAAACTCCTAGCAAGCTCCTTGAACACACGAACGGTTCCTTCTCCTCCTAGATTGTGCCACCAAAATGTGCCTTCTCCTCCTTGCTTGATGGAACCCAACCTCCTCCTTGCTCCTCTTGATGTAGGACGACCTCCAATAGATGCAACAACACACCACTCACACTCTCTCATTCTTTTCACTTACACTTCTCTCAATCTTTTACTCACAACTTGTTTCTTTTCTTTCTTTTTCTCTTGCAAATTTTCTAGTGCATTTCATGAAGAAGATGAAGGAGTATTTTTACACTTTCCAAACACAAATGGAGGGCTAAGATTGATTTAGATGAGTTTGGATGAGAGGCTAGGATGCATTAGGGAGTTAGAGCAACTACCCATGATCAAATAACTCCTCACTGCTCACTCCATCTCTCCCACTTTCATGAAGCCATCCGGCCTACCCCTCACTCTAGCATTGGCACGTGCAAGTACAATGCACTTGTCACACAATGCACACCTAGTTACTAATTGTTCATGTTTACTAATTAATTTGTTACAGAACCAACTCTACCCTACAAGTTCTCATTTAAATGAGAATAAACTATTCGGCTCATTTTAGTGGGCCAAGGGTTTTCTAATTTATTTAATTAATTTAATTAGTGTGGGCTAGAATTAAACAATTAGGCTTAGAGATTAAAATAGGCTTTAATTAAAAAAGAGAAGAAATAAAATACTTGTTCATGATGAAAATAAATAATTTTTAAGGGAAAAATGTACATGAATTTGCACGTGAAAAACACGTGAAATCAAACAAACTCATATTTAATTATAGATGAAAATTCAGGATGTTACAACACTCCCCTCCTTAGAATAATTCCGTCCCCGGAACTACGCTTAAAGAGTGAGAAAATAAAACATAAAAGAAGAAAGAAAACAATACAATCAAACAGAGAGCTCGGGATGATCCTTCAACATCCTCTCCTTGGATTCCCAAGTATCCTCAACCAACTGGTTTCTCCAGACAACTTTGACCATCGGTATCGTCTTGTTCCTCAAGACTTTCTCCCGACGATCCACGATCTCAACCGGTAGCTCAATGTAACTCAGATCTAGTAGCAAACCCTCCGGCACTTCGGAAAAATTGTGACTTGGATCTGGAATATAACCTCTCAGCATAGACACATGGAAGACATTGTGCACCTCAGACAACTCTTCCGGTAACTCCAACCAGTAAGCAGTTTTCCTAATCCTCTTCAATATCTTATATGGGCCTATGAACCTTGGGGCTAACTTCCTACCTCTGCCAAAATGAATCACACCTTTACTCGGTGATAGCTTCAGAAAGACAAAGTTACCTCCTCGAACTCAAGGTCCCTCCTTCGGTTGTCTGCATAGCTCTTCTGCCTACTCTGAGCATCCACCAACCTCTTCCTGATCAAATCGATCTTTTCAGAGGTCTGCTGCATGATCTCGGGCCCAAACATCTGCCACTCCCAACTTCAAACCAGCAGACAGGTGTTCTGCACTTCCTGCCATACAGAGCTTCATACGACGCCATCCTGATACTAGTCTGAAAACTGTTGTTGTAGGCAAACTCCACCAAAGCTAGATGTCTCTCCCAACTACCTAGAACACAGCATCGAACTTGATTGAATATCTCAGTCTGCCCATCAGTCTGAGGATGGAAAGCAGTGCTGAAATTTGTCTTAGTACCCAAGGCTGTCTGAAGACTCCTCCAGAAATGCGAGTAAACCGCGTATCTCGATCAGACGCAATGGTCAACGGAACATCATGAAGTCTGACGATCTCTCCAACATACAGCTTGGCTAACTTGTCCATAGTCGAAGTGAGTTTTATTGCCAAGAAGTGAGATGATTTGGTTAGTCGATCGACTATGACCCAAATTGCAACATTACCCTTCGAACTCTTGGGGGCAAACCCGTGACGAAATCCATGTTGATGTTATACCACCTCCACTCCGAAATGGGCAATGGTTGCAATAAACCTCCGGGCTTCTGATTCTCGGCTTTCACATGTTGACAAATCTCTCACTTCGCCACAAACTCAGCCACATCCCGCTTCAAACCTGACCACCAAAAAAGTTGCTTGATGTCCTTGTCCATCTTGGTACTCTCAGGATGTACCGACAAAAGAGTAGCATGTGCCTCTTGAAGAATACTCTCCCTTAGTTCTGACTTAGAATACTCTCACAGTCTCTCTCCAAACCACAACACTTCATCCCTGATCTGGAACTCTGATAATCTGCCAACACCAACTTGCTCCTTCATTTTCTGAATCTCTGCATCTTCTTTCTGAATCGCTATAATCCTTTCATTCAGCGTGGGCTGAAGCCTCAGCTGAGCCAAAGATGCTCCCAAACCTTGCACAACAACCTCGATACCAAACCGATCCAACTCTTCTGCAAGCTGCCTCTGGGTTGTAATCAAACTGGCCAAACTACTTTTACGGCTAATTGCATCAACAAAAACATTAGCCTTCCCAGGATGGTACTTAATCTCAGGGCGGATGTCCTCAAGTACCTCCAGCCATCTCTGCTGCCTCAGGTTCAGGTCCTTCTGCTGATAGATGTGTTGTGGATCTAGACGATCTGAATAAATAGATGAACTAGACAAAAATTAAAACCTCTCAAGTGTACGAATCGTTTATAGAAGCATAGTGAAAAGCAAGGGTCGATCCCGCAGAGATTGTAGTATTTAACTCACTAATCAATAAAACAGAAATAAAAATCATAAAGTTTTGTTCTAAAAGTCTATTTGAAAGGAAATGAAAAGACTAAAATCTAGATCAAGTAGAATCACAAATGTCTATTAAAGTAGTAGGGCACGATCTCCACCTATAGTCAAGAATGCTAAATTACCTTCTATACTACTCTAATCACTCATGTTTGTTCCTTTAAGGGCATGGTATCTACTCCTTAAAGTTAAGATTTCCCTAGGCCAAGAATTAGGCATGGTATCTACTCTAATTCGTTTCTTTCCTTAAGTATTTAGCATGGTATCTACTAAGTTGCACTTGAGGAAAGCATAGGAACGATGGAAATAACAAGCACTCAAAGTTCTAGAAGTTGGTATCAAATCTAAATCCTTCAAGTTGATTAAACCAAGAACCTAAATGATTCCTGTGTTACAAGTATGAGCACAAGATATGGGTCATCTCTATACTCATATAACAGAGTTAACTTTATAATAAGCCAATTTGATAATATCAGGTTCTTCAGATCAGTCGACTGTTGCTAGCTCTCAGTCAACTGATTTGACGAACTTTCTAACAGATGTTGATTCATATTATAATTTTGATCAAGACAATCAGGTTTAATCAGTAAGTGAATAAAGTAGTGTTTTAAAAGATTATAAACATTACATGACTACGGTTTCAATCAGCCCAACAATGAAATTAGTTGCACATAATACAAATTTTATTGAATAAACATTTAGAGTTCATAAAAACAAAAACTAGAAAGAGAAGAAGTAACACTGATTTGATGATGTTCAGCCTTGAAGTCGACTTGAAATGCTTCTCAGTCGACTTGATCTTCTCCTTCAGTGCCCTTGATCTCCTTCTTTATTTGATGCTGATAGATTAATGCTTGATTGATAGATGGTCGTTGAGAGAGATCCCCTGGTGTATGGTTCCCCCTTCTTCTTATAGTTTCTCTTGCCCTTATCTGCAGATCTTTAAACTCCAAATTCTTATCTCTTCACGCGTCAGATATGGATTGAGTCGATTCTTACTCGCCAAACCTGGGTTTTTAACTCTGATTGTTGGGAAGTTGTTATTTGCAGTCATCCCATATATGTTTCCTGGATTTTGGCAGCTCACTTTGATTCGGATTTGGATGAGGATGAATCTTCAACTGTTCTTATCTTTTAACTCCCGCTGAATGCCATTCGACTGGTGTTAGAATAAGTCGACTGTACCGTGAACTCTGGAGATTCTAATCCAGTCAGTCAAGTCGACTGTCTTTTGGAATAAGTCGACTGTACTGCGTAGCTTCGGAACTCAATCCTCTTATGTCCAGTCGACTGATTTGAAGAACCAGTCGACTTGTGTTCTGCAGCTTCCTGTGTCTCATTCTCACAGTCTGGAGTAAACCTTGAATTCTGCTTCGTTTAGTTGCTTTCAGGCTGTTTCCTATGGAAAAGAGAAAAGAAGAGTAAATTACCACATATAGAGAATTTAACTGTCTAATTGCATTCAGATTATTGCTCCAAAATGTGGATATATTGGATTTATCAAATACCCCCTAACTTAGCTTTTGCTTGTCCTCAAGCAAAATAGACTACAAGCATTGCTTGAACATCTTGACCCTCCCAACATTTACCTCAGAGAACTTGCTACTGTTAGTGTCATGGTTAGAACAAGCATTAAGATAGGTCGAAACAAGTTTTTAATTTTCAATGTTAATCACTTATTTACAAGAATACTCAACTTGAATATCAAATAGTAGTGTGGCCTATGCCTATTCAACATACTCATGATTAAGGTTAGCAAGCTCAACTATATTTCAAATCCAAAATCTCACCATGGCATACGCTCCCAAAAAATAAAAATAAAAATATAGCTCTCATTAACATGGGAATTTCAAATTAGATCTCGTGACAAATTTCATTACTTGGATGAAACCATATGCTTGATCTTGCTACTACATCTTCACACCATTGATTTGCACACTACTTGGATCAAAAGGTCTTATATAGGTTGTAATGGGGCCATGGGTGAGGGTTTAAACAATTGAAAGGAAACAAGAATACACTATTTCTAAGAATTAGTAGAGCAACTTGCATTGTTCTAAGAGATTTTTTTTTTTTACACATGAGGCCATATATTACAGGCCTATACTTTATTTCTTCCAACACCTTTCAACCACCCATGGCTCAGCCATTTTTATTTGATGAGCACTTTTCATTTTTCTCATGACAAATCCTCCAACTTTTCTTTATATTTTCATCCCCTTCAACTCTACATACCACATCTTTTTTACAATTCTTGCTCTACTAACTCAATAGATATAGGTAAGGTACCATATTCATCTAGGCATGGTTAAGGATGATGTGTCTTACAAAAAGAAAGCTTTTATAGGCTTCAAAGGGGCTACTAATGAATAATTAATGTTGGGTAGGCTATTTGTCTTTGGTGATAGATTCTTAGGTGCCTTAATCATTTCCAAGTTTTCATGCAAAAATCAAAACAAGTTTCGAAAAGTAGAAAAAACAAGTTCTAGTTCACCTCAAGAATGCAGTCAACTGAGATCTTCAAGTATATGACTCTCTCAAAAAAAAATAAATAAGGCTCAAAGCTCACAATTTGTGTATTTAAGTTTACTCATAGTCGAACTTGCTATTCTCTTTCAAAGTTCGTCGAATTGACATGCCCACATGAATAAAAGTTTCAAGTATGATTCATATGATAAGTTACTAACATTTTTAAAGATAAAGGCCACAATTAATACTTGTTCTCTACTCTCTACCTATAGTAACTGAGCTCATGTTCTCATCATTGTTGTTAGAAGGGTTTTTATTTATTCAGCAATTTTTTTTATTTATTTATTTTTGAAATTAAAACTCTAAATGTGAGTTACTACCCTCAAACTTAGATAGAACATTGTCCTCAATGTTTGAAAAAAAAAACATAAAATTGTTCGAAGGAAAGAAAAATGAAAATAAAAGATGAATAAAGAGAAATAAAGAGAAAGTGTAAGTACTCCCCTGAAATTGGGTTGCCTCCCAATAAGTGCTGCATTTCCTGTCTTCAGCTAGACTTGTCTAGTTTATGCAATGTATTGAATGGTTTGAAGATTTATATCTTCCTTTCGTGACTCAAAACTCATATCAATATAAGGTTTCGCCCTATGCCCGTTCACCTTGAATGTTTGATTTTTCTCCTTGCTATGAACCTCCAACGCGCCATGTGGAAAGACCTTCGTAACAATGTACGGACCATACCATCTTGACCTCAGCTTGCCCGGAAAGAGTCGTAATCTCGAGTTGTATATCAATACCTTCTGTCCTTAAAAAAACTCCTTCCTTGCTAGCTGTTTATCATGATATATCTTGGTCCGTTCTTTGTATAATTTTGCATTTTCATATGCGTTATGCCTCAATTCTTCAAGCTCATTCAGCTGCAATATTCTTTTGTCATCTGCTTGTTTCATATCAAAATTGAACTTTTTAATAGCCCAATATGCTTTGTGCTCCAATTCTACTGGAAGATGACATGCTTTTCCAAAGACTAGACGGTATGGTGACATGCCAATGGGTGTCTTGTATGCAGTTCTGTATGCCCATAATGCATCATTTAATCGCAGCGACCAATCCCTTCTACTTGTATTTACTGTCTTTTCCAGAATGCTCTTGATCTCTCTGTTGCTAATCTCTACTTGCCTACTGGTTTGAGGATGGTATGGAGTACCCACTCTATGTGTAATCCCATATTTCTTCATCAAAGAAGCAAATGGAAAATTATTGAAGTGGCTACCTCCATCACTAATTATCGCTCTTGGTGTACCGAACCTGGTGAAGATGTTATCCTGTAAAAACTTGACAACAACTTTGTGATTATTAGTTCTTAAGGGGACAGCCTCGACCCATTTAGACACATAATCCACACCCACAAGAATATATAAATAACCAAGTGAGTTAGGAAAAGGACCCATGAAGTCTATTCCCCATACATCAAAAAGCTCGATTACTTGAATGTTTTTCAATGGCATTTTGTTTCTGGAAGAGATGTTGCCTGTCCTCTGGCATCTATCACAAGTCCTGCAAAAGGAAAAAGCATCCTTGAATATATTAGGCCAATAAAAACCAGATTGTAATATCTTAAGTGCTGTTCTTTTTGCCCCAAAGTGTCCTCCACATGCATATTGGTGGCAATGTTGCAGAATACTCATTTGCTCTTCTTCTGCCACACATCTTCTTATAATTTGATCAGGACAGAATTTGAACAAGTAAGGATCATCCCAATAATAGTGCTTGCATGTGGCCACCAACCTCTTTCTTTCTTGACTTGTCATATCTGGAGGAAAAACATGAGCAGTGAGATAATTGACAATATCTGCAAACCATGGAAGTTGTATATTTATTTCAAATAAGTGTTCATCTGGGAAGTTCTCATTTAGTGGGGGCACAATTCTCTCTTCATCATGCAGTAATCTGGACAAGTGATCGACAACAACATTGTCACTTCCCTTCTTGTCTCTAATTTCAAGATCGAATTCTTGAAGCAACAGCACCCATCTGATCAACCTAGGATTAGCATCCTTTTTTGCAAAGAAATATCTCAAAGCAGCATGGTCAGTAAAAACAATGACTTTAATTCCAATCAAATATGATCTAAACTTCTCTACAGCAAAAATGACAGCTAACATTTCTTTTTTAGTAGTGGAATAATTAAGCTGTGCATCATTTAAAGTTCGAGAAGCATAGTAAATAGCATGGGGTACCTTATTTATTCTCTGACCTAATACAACTCCCAAAGCATAATCACTTGCATCACACATAAGCTTGAAAGGATGGTTCCAATCTGGTGCCATGATGATGGGTGCAGAAATGAGAAGATTTTTCAATGTAACGAAAGCATTTGTGCACTCTTCTGTCCATGCAAACTCAACATCTTTAGCTAACAGTCCACAAAGGGGTCTGGAGATTTTGGAAAAGTCTTTGATAAATCTTCTATAGAACCCTGCATGTCCAAGAAAACTCCTTACACCCTTGACTGTAGTAGGAGGGGGTAGCTTTGATATGATGTCAATTTTTGCCTTATCCATCTCGATGCCTTTTTTGGACACTACATGCCCTAAGACAATACCTTGTTGTACCATAAAATGGCACTTTTCCCAATTCAGCACTAAATTGCATTCTTCACATCTTTTAAGCACGAGCTGCAAATGGTTAAGGCATTCATCAAAACAAGATCCAAAACCACTGAAATCATCCATAAATACCTCGATGAACCTTTCCACCATGTCTAAAAATATACTCATCATGCATCTCTGAAATATAGCTGGTGCGTTGCACAATCCAAAAGGCATCCTCCTGTATGCAAAAGTACCAAAAGGGCATGTACAAGTGGTTTTTTCTTGATCTTCAGGAGAAATAGCAATTTGATTATAGCCACTATAACCATCTAAAAAACAATAATGACTATATCCTGCTAATCTTTCTAACATTTGATCAATAAAAGGAAGAGGGAAGTGATCTTTCCTGGTTTCGTTATTCAGCTTCCTGTAGTCAATGCATACCTTCCATCCTGTGGTCATCCTTGTAGGGATAAGCTCATTCTCCTCATTTTTTACCACTGTGACTCCACTTTTCTTAGACACTACATGTATAGGACTCACCCATTTGCTATCTGAGATTGGGTAGATGATGCCAACATCTAGTAGCTTAAGGATCTCTGTTCTCACCACTTCCTTCATGTGTGAATTAAGCCTTCTCTGTGCTTCCCTGCTAGGTTTTGCATTGTCTTCAAGAAGTATTTTATGCATGCACTTGGATGGACTTATTCCCTTGATATCTGCAATGGTCCATCCTAATGCACTCTTGTGTTCTCGCAATACTTTCAGCAGCTTCTCTTCTTCCTGCGCACTCAAATTTGCAGCGACTATCACAGGAAACGTCTGGTTTTCACCCAAATATGCATACTTCAAGTGTTCAGGTAGCGGCTTTAGCTCCACATCTGGTGTCCTGGTAACAGAAGAAACAAAAGTGTTATTAGACACAAGATTCTCAAATGCAGGTGCATACTTACCTGAATATGATTTTGGAGTTTCAAGGTAGTGTACTGTCTCTGCAATCCTCCAATCATCATATTCCTGTTCAACATGAGATAGTGTTAGAGACTGTGTAATTGTGGCCTATAGTGGATCGATGCTATGTACCTGAAATGTTTGGTCGACAATCTCCTGAACCACATCAATATTATAACATTCATGATCATCATGTGGTAATTTTAGTGCATCAAACATTTTAAACTCAACCTTTTCTCCATTTATTTTCATACTTATAGTACCTTTTTTAACACAAACTTTTATATCAGCTGTACTCATAAAGGGCCTACCTAAGATGATCGGTAAAGAAGATGGCATTGAAGAGTCTTCCATATCCAAAACAACAAAATTTGCAGGCAAAACCAAATCGTTTACCTGAACTAAAACATCTTCCAAAATACCTCTAGGTCTCCTAATGCTGCGATCAGCCAACTGCAAGGTGATGGATGTTGGTTTGAGTTCCCCCACTCCTAGCTTTTCGTAAATAGAGTATGGAAGAAGATTGATGCTTACCCCCAAATCTAACAGTGCCTTTTCAAAAAAATGCTCACCAACCCTGCAAGGAATGGTGAAACTACCTGGATCTTTCAACTTAGGAGGTAATTTCCTCAACAACACCGCACTCACTTCCTCTGTCAGAGCCACATCCTCCCTAACCTGAAACGTTCTCTTGTGAGTACAGCATTCTTTCAAAAATTTGGCATAAGAAGGAATTTGTTTAATAGCATCAAGTAAGGGAATATTGATTTCTACCTTCCTGAAAGTTTCAAAGATATCAAGTAAATGTTGTTCTTTCTTTTGCTTGACTAACCTTTGAGGGAATGGTGGCAATACTGCCCCTTCTTTTTCACTTACCTTGTTGGTACCCAAAGATTTTGATGGTTGTGTGTCGGATTTGTCTGCGTGTGTTCCAACCTTGCTGTCAATTACCTTACCACTTCATAGTGTTGTCACCGATTTGAACTGTTCTTGTCCTCTAGGGTTTGGTATAGTTTGTGATGGGAGTTCTCCTGCCTTTCTTTCACTTAACTCCTTAGCATTTGACCAATTTGTGTCTCCAATTTTTGAATGGCCTGCCCCTGTTGGTTGCTTGTTTGATGTTGCTGTTGGAGTAATTGAAGAACGGTGGATTCGAAATCCAACTTCTTCTGTTCTTGCACTGGCCGGTCAAACCCATTCCCCATCTGGAAGTTCCGTGCATGCCCTTGTGAAATTTGAGTGCCTTGATTGTTTTGATTATTGTTCCATGAGAAATTAGAATGGTTTCTCCACCCTGGGTTGTATGTGTTCGAGAAGGGGTTGTTCTTTGGTGGAAACACTCCCTGTCCGACGTAGTTTGCATGCTCCTGATCTGTGAAAAAAGACATTGGACACGTATCAGCTGTATGATCAAAATGAGAACAAATTGCACAAATTTCTTTTGTTTGGTTTTTTATGCCACCCAATGTCGAAATTGCATTAACAAGCATATCAATTTTTTTGTTCATGATTACCATTTCTAATTGCATGCTATTATTACTAGAAATTTCGTAAACTCCCTGTTTTTTTGAAAGGCCCCTTCCCCTTGTTGAGAATTATTGTGAGTTCTCGCTGAGTTCTTCGAATAGCTCAATGGCATCCTCACCACTTTTTCTCATCAAGATTCCATTGCAAGCTGAATCTACAATTGCTTTGTTAGTGTCATTTAAACCCTCATAAAATGCTTGTACCTGATCATCCTTAGGCATGTTGTGCGTAGGACACTTGAGAAGCTTGTTCTTAAAGTCCTTCAATGCCTCGAAGAACAAATTGCCATCTTTTTGTTGGAAGAGTTGAATTTCTCTATTTAGTTGTTTGGTTTTCTGAGCGGGAAAGAATTCCTTCAAGAATTTTGTGGTCAATTGCTCCCATGACTGAATTGATCCTGGTTCCAAAGAATTATACCACAATTTAGCATTAAGTTTTAGTGAAAATGGAAAACAAAATTAACCTGATTTGTTCGGGGGTAAGCCCTTGGACGCTTTGTGTTCTGCAAAGATCAAAGAAATCTTGCAAATAGAGGTGAGGATCCTCGTCTAGTCTGCCACTGAAGTGGAGAACCATGCTGAGTAATTGAGGTGATAGATGCATGTTCCCTGTGACATTAGGTTGATAAGCTATGCAAGAAGGTTGCTCAATATTTTTCGGAGTGAATTTGTCTTGCATTGGTACTAGATTTGATACTTCCTCACCCACTGTTGCTTTTGGAATAATTCGCGTGCTGTCGACTGATCATTGGAGACAGTCGACTGATCTGAATCTGTCTGTGTAGAGTGTAACCTAAAAGAAAATATAATAAAAGAAAAGATAAAAGAAAAAGATTTTCATTGATTTGTAAGTTAAAATACTAAACAATCCCCGACAGCGACGCCAAAAACTTGTTATGGATCTAGACGATCTGAATAAATAGATGAACTAGACACAAATTAAAACCTCGCAAGTGTACGAATCGTTTATAGAAGCATAGTGAAAAGCAAGGGTCGATCCCACAGAGATTGTAGTATTTAACTCACTAATTAATAAAACAGAAATAAAAATCATAAAGTTTTGTTCTAAAAGTCTATTTGAAAGGAAATGAAAAGACTAAAATCTAGATCAAGTAGAATCACAAATGTCTATTAAAGTAGTTGGGCACGATCTCCACCTATAGTCAAGAATGCTAAATTACCTTCTATACTACTCTAATCACTCATGTTTGTTCCTTTAAGGGCATGGTATCTACTCCTTAAAGTTAAGATTTCCCTAGGCCAAGAATTAGGCATGGTATCTACTCTAATTCGTTTCTTTCCTTAAGTATTTAGCATGGTATCTACTAAGTTGCACTTGAGGAAAGCATAGGAACGATGGAAATAACAAGCACTCAAAGTTCTAGAAGTTGGTATCAAATCTAAATCCTTCAAGTTGATTAAACCAAGAACCTAAATGATTCCTGTGTTACAAGTATGAGCACAAGATATGGGTCATCTCTATACTCATATAACAGAGTTAACTTTATAATAAGCCAATTTGATAATATCAGGTTCTTCAGATCAGTCGACTGTTGCTAGCTCTCAGTCAACTGATTTGACGAACTTTCTAACAGATGTTGATTCATATTATAATTTTGATCAAGACAATCAGGTTTAATCAATAAGTGAATAAAGTAGTGTTTTAAAAGATTATAAACATTACATGACTACGGTTTCAATCAGCCCAACAATGAAATTAGTTGCACATAATACAACTTTTATTGAATAAACATTTAGAGTTCATAAAAACAAAAACTAGAAAGAGAAGAAGTAACACTGATTTGATGATGTTCAGCCTTGAAGTCGACTTGAAATGCTTCTCAGTCGACTTGATCTTCTCCTTCAGTGCCCTTGATCTCCTTCTTTATTTGATGCTGATAGATTAATGCTTGATTGATAGATGGTCGTTGAGAGAGATCCCCTGGTGTATGGTTCCCCCCTTCTTCTTATAGTTTCTCTTGCCCTTATCTGCAGATCTTTAAACTCCAGATTCTTATCTCTTCACGCGTCAGATATGGATTGAGTCGATCTTCTTAGTCGCCAAACTCAGGTTTTAAACTCTGATTATTGGGAAGTTATTATTTGCAGTCATCCCATATCTGTTTCTTGGATTTTGGCAGCTCACTTTGATTCGGATTTAGATGAGGATGAATCTTCAACTGTTCTTATCTTTTAACTCCCGCTGAATGCCAGTCGACTGGTGTTAGAATAAGTCGACTGTACCGTGAACTCTGGAGATTCTAATCCAGTCAGTCAAGTCGACTGTCTTTTGGAATAAGTCGACTGTACTGCGCAGCTTCGGAACTCAATCCTTCTATGTCTAGTCAACTGATTTGAAGAACCAGTCGACTTGTGTTCTGCAGCTTCCTGTGTCTCATCCTCATAGTCTGGAGTAAACCTTGAATTCTGCTTCGTTTAGTTGCTTTCAGGCTGTTTCCTATGGAAAAGAGAAAAAAGAGTAAATTACCACATATAGAGAATTTAACTATCTAATTACATTCAGATTATTGCTCCAAAATGTGGATATATTGGATTTATCATGATGTACTTCAAGCTTTTGTGGTCTGTGTACATGTTTAATTTCTCACCGTACACGTAATGTCTCCATTGCTTCAAGGCGAAGATAATTGCAGCCAACTCCAGATCATGAGTCAGATAATTTTTCTCATGCGGTCTTAGTTGCCTAGACCCATAAGCGATCACCTTTTCTTCTTGCATTAAGACACAACCAAGCCCACGATGTGAAGCATCGCTATAGACATCATACTCAACACCTGCTCTAGGCAAAGCAAAAATGGGAGCAGTAGTTAGCTTCTCTTTTAACTCCTGAAAGCTTGCCTCGCACTGCTCAGTCCACTTGAAATTCACATTCTTCTTGGTCAGACCAGTAAGCGGCACGGCTATCTGAGCATAGCCTTGGATAAACCTCATGTAGTATCCAGTCAGCCCAAGAAAACTCCTGATTTCCATTACTATTGTAGGCCTTGCCCAATCTTTCACTGTCTCTATCTTCTGAGGATCAGTTGCCACTCCCTCAGAAAGGATGTGACACAGGAATGCCACTTCAGATTTCCAGAAATCACACTTGGATAACTTGGCATACAACTCATGCTCTTGAAGCTTCTTCAGAACATTAGCCAGATGCTCAGTGTGCTCCTCCTCCGACTTGAAGTACACAAGAATATCGTCGATAAACACCACGACGAAAGAATCAATAAATGGCCTCAGAACTCTGTTCATCATGTCCTTAAAGATTGCAGGTGCATTCTTCACTCCAAATGGCATAACTAAGAATTCGTAATGCCCATGTCGAGTTTTGAATGCAGTCCTATGCACATCTTCAGTCTTCACTCGAACCTGATGGTATCCTGATCGAAGGTCTATTTTAGAGAAAATAGCTGCTCCTTGTAGACGATCGAACGGGTCATCGATTAGTGGAATAGGATATTTGTTCTAAATAGTGACCTTATTCAGCTCTCGGTAATCGATGCACATCCACATCGACCCATCCTTCTTCTTTACCAACAACATCGGTGCTCCCCAAGGTGACGCACTGGGTTAAATAAAGCCTTTCCTCAGCAGTTCCTCAATCTGCTGTTTAATCTCATCCTGCTCTACAGGCGCCATCCTATATGGTGCCTTAGAAATAGGTGCACTCCCTAGCTGAATAGTGATGCTGAACTCTACATCACGATGCGCGGGTAACCCGGGCAAATCTTCCAAGAACACATTCGGGTAATCCCGAACTACTGGAATTTGTTGCACCTCTACAGGAATCTTCTTCTTGCTAATAGCTGCCACCAAATCTGAACATCTCTTCTTTCCTTGGAAAGTGACTTGAGGACCTCCTGGAGCCTTCACTGTTACTTCCTTGATCTTGCACTCGATGTTCGCACTGTACACCGACATCCAATCAATGCCAATGATAACATCGACACCTAGGATATTCAACTTGATCAAATAAATGAATCCCGAAAATCCTGCCTCCAATAATGATCTCGCAGTCCGCATAATACCGATCAGTGGTTAAAGTCTTCCCTGATGGAGTAGCTATTGCTAAGACCTTGTCTAGAACAATCTTCGGTTCGACTCCCAAAACTTTAGCAAATTTAGGTGACACAAAAGTATGAGAGGATCCAATATCAAACAAAATAATAGGTTTCTTTCCATTCAAATAAAGTTCTCCTGTTACATAACACACTCTCATTACATAACAGTTCTACTAAATAAATAGGGAAAAAGAACAACAGAAAACTTCTAAACATCCTCCGCCGTACCAGTAATGACGTGATCCACTTCATCAGCGTCGGCTTCAGTCTAGGCAAATACTCGTCTCTGCTGGTACGGCCTCTTCCTAACCTGCTGCGGTGGTGAATTTCGGGCGACATCTCACAACTTGGGGCATTGAGATTTGTAGTGGCCCACCTCTCCACAGTTCAAGCAGGTCACAGGAGACTTCACCAACCATTTCTGGGTCTTCCAGCCACATTGTCAGCGTTCGCCAAAGTAGGTTTGAACCTTTGAGCTGGCGGCTGCCCCCTAACATTCCCAGAAACTGCGGGCCTCTTCCCCACATTCCAATTGTTCCTCTCGTTCTGGACGACATGAAACTGCTCCATATCTGCCTCAATAGCTGCAGCTCACTTGACTAACATGTCAAACCTCCTGATACCAAGGGGTATCATCCTTGGTCTTAGACTCAGCCTTAATCCGTGCTCGAACTTTCGAGCTTTCTTCGCCTCGTCCATCACAAGTTCGGGTGCATACCTCGAGAGTTAAGTAAACCTTGTCTCATACTCCCTGACAGACAAGCATCCCTGCTGTAGTGCTAGAAACTCCATCGCTTTCTTCTCTTGGACATCAAATGGAAAATAGTGACCACGGAACTTCTCCAAGAATTCTTCCCAGCCGATAACACCATTTCCCATATTCCGCTTCATCGACTGCCACCATACAGCTGCATCCTTCTCAAGCTGCAATGTAGCCAGCTTCACCTTGCTACCTTCTAGAGTTTCTAAGACTTCAAAGATAGTCTCAACTTGCCGAATCCAATTGTCAGCTACATCAGGGTCTGACTTCCCTTCAAACACCGGTGGCTTCATCCTCTTGAATGAATCCACGAGTTTGATTGCCTCAGAAACTGGATTCCCAGGCATCCCCCTATGGTTTTGATTCATGGCTACGGCATTGAGGGTCTGATAGACTCTAGCAAACTCTGTTTCCAATTCGAGTCCACAGCTGGGTCCTTCTCAATTCCTTGATCTTCTTCCAGCTATACTCTGATTCAAAAGATCCATTAAATTCGAAGTAGAAAACATGAATTTAAATCAACTTCTTTCATTTCATTGAATTCAAACTTTGTACATTCAAATTTAAAACATCATCTGACATCAAGCAAAAGCATTTAGAAGATACAACATTCTAATCCCTACGGTTCCTCTTGGCTTGTCTAAGCTCTTTCCGTAGTTCTGCCACTTCTTCCTTCAGTGCATCATACATGTTCTTTCTCTTATCGAGTTCCCAAACACGATGACTAAGGGTTGCAATATTCTTCTTGCACTTCGCACATTGGATCTGAATAGCTCTGCTCTCTCCCTCTGAGTCTCCACTTGACTCTGAAGAGACTTGATGAGATCTCCCCAATCTGGCTCTTCCTCGTCGAATGAAATGTCTGATGAGTCCGGAGGTGGGGTGATCTCTCGGGACTTGGGCCATTCTCCTTCATATTTTTCAGGATCTTCTTCATCGGAATCTCCTGGTCCAGGATAGTAGTCCTCTTCGATTATGTGCCAATCATCATCGCCTGCTGGGTCGTGGTGGTTCACCATCTTAGGAAAGGGAGAAGAAGAAACATTAATCATAGAGCAACACAAATGTAAGTAACTTACATTTAAATCTCTATATCCAACTCACACTCTAATGTCCACTCTAGGGTGTCGTTCCTTATAAATTTGTACTACTTGGAAGCGTGGTTCTGATTCCACTCTGTAACACCCAGAATTTCAAATAAGACTTAATTCGAAGTTCCACGGGATCTTTACACTTCACTTCGTACAATTTTATAAGAAATTTAAAACTTTTATACAACAATGATTACATCAATGCAACAAAAATATAAATTACAACATGTTACATGAATTAAACAATAACTTGAACATTTCTTTAAGCAGCATTCATTCTTTTGTCTTGTCAATCACTTTATCCTGCAAAGAAACTGTGGGCATGTCAGTTACATACATCTGATGCTAGGATATAATACATTAATTTCTCTTACTTAGAAAATACACACTTATCACAAACAAAGCTAAGGGGGACTATCCTATTGATGTCGTGTGTGAAAGTGCACTTAGTCCTTAATAAATTTATTTATATTACATGACACTAATGCGCACTTGTTCAGATTCTATGTATCCCATACTACATAGGTCTGAGGGCAAGCCCTTAATCGTTCTTCATCTTGTAGGGTTGATTCCCTCGCCATGAGTTAAACTACTACGGTAACTACGGTAAGTATCCTAGGTGTTCTATGAGTTACGAGCCCATGCCTAGACATCATGGAGAGAATTCTACGCACTGACATGACGCATCATGCAGGCATCCTATGGACAATTCATCTCTGCCAGGGAATGATGGCACTACGTAGTCTCAATTCATCTCTGTAAGGACTTAGCTAAACTCTAGTCTCAATTTTCTTTTCATGCTCATCAAAATGAGAGTATTCATATTTCATACTCACAAATTTCACATTTCATCATGTTTCTTTTACTTTATTTTCCATGCACATTTTATATAATTTGAAACAATCTCATATTTAATCTGGCTAAATTTTCACAAGTCAAAATCTCATTTTTAAACTCTACACTAAATTTCTCCATGTTCAAAAGAATATTTGTATCTTTAATTATCAAGAAAATCACATTTTATAAACTTATTAATTCTTATTCTCAAGAGTTTTACTTCTAATTCTCATTATAATAGATCAAATATTATAGAAATAATTTTCATGAAGTCTATGCATTTTTATAATAATTCTGATATTTTTTTCTCAATTTTTTAAACATTTCAAAAACATTAGAAATATCAAAAAAGTATTAAAAAATTAAAAACTAAAAAAAAGGCCAGAGGTCGGATCGAACCCACGCACAAACTCCCGCTCGGTGAACAGTAACTGTTCATAGTCGTACCCGAGGACCAAAAATTCCACAGCAACCAACTGTTTAAAGGGGAACTTATTAATACTTGGGTTTTGGGCTTCAGGTTTGAGTAAAAATTGAATTTTTTAGAAAACAATGTCTCTGGAGAGACTCGAACCCAAGACCCAGGGCTCCGCTCAGCTACAGTAACGTTCTTAAAATGCACCCGAAGACCAGTAGGTCTGAGTGACTCACCCGTATAGAAAATTTATTTAAACGTTTTTGTGTCAGACTGTACTGTTCCTAGTTCTTTTTAGAAAATCTCAATTTTTCTCAATTAGATTGCACTTATAAAATCTAGATATTTTCCTGATTATATTTTCTTGGAAAAACAGTAACTTGTACTTTCATAAATTGTATAAAACTCATTTAAAACATAAAAGACTATTTCCCCCTTAGTTTTATTAAAAAATGGATCACGAATACATTTCGACATAGAAGCATTTCTTTTTATTTATAAGAATTCTTTAATCAACAAAATTCCCCCTCTTTCATAATGAGTTCATACAATTATTTTTGTTTTCATTCAATAACACAAACAAGATCTTAAATTAATCTTATTTTCACAAATTACTCTTTTTATTATGTTTCGAAAGGCAACATTTGTGATAATTCTAGTGACTACAATATTACTCACATATGGCAATTAAAACACACTTTTTTACCACAAACCAATCTATTTCTTAATCATGAGTACTAGTTTGCATTCTATAATTCATCCATAGACACAATTTTCATATATTGCATTCTACCAATCATTCATAAAATCACAATTCATCAATTCTAGCATGCAATTATACTAACAAACCATCATATTACATTTTAAATAATACATTCCAATTTATTTTACTCAACTTTCATGTAGATCAACTAGAACTTCTTTTTTTATTAGTCTCTTCAAACGAATAAAAGGGCGATCATTCCTACTTGTTTCTAGCATGTTCACAATTTCAATCCTAGTATGGTATCTAATTTAGAAGCTTGAGAAACCACCGACCTCTATTGAAGAAAAAAATTGAAAAACTTCTAGGAAGCTCCTTGAACGCAAGAACGGTTCCTTATTCTCCTAGATTGTGTCACCAAAATGTGCCTTCTCCTCATTGCTTGATGGAACCCGAGCTCTTCCTTGCTCCTCTTGATGTAGGTCGGCCTCCAATAGATGCAAGAACACACCACTCACACTCTCTCAATCTTTTTACTTACACTTCTCTCAATCTTTTACTCACAACTAGTTTCTTTTCTCTCTTTTTCTCTTGCAAATTTTCTAGTGCATTTCATGAAGAAGATGAGGGGGTATTTATACACTTTTCAAATACAAATGGAGGACTAAGATTGATTTAGATGAGTTTAGATGAGAGGCTAGGATGCATTAGGGAGTTAGAACAACTACCCATGATCAAATAACTCCTTACCACTCACTCCATCTCTCCCACTCTCCATGAAGCCATCCGGCCTACCCCTCACTCTAGCATTGGCACGTGCAAGTGCATTGCACTTGTCACACAATGCACTCCTAGTTACTAATTGTTCATGTTTATTAATTAATTTGTTATAAAAATAAGTCTACCCAACAAGTTGTCTCATTTAAATGAGAATAAACTATTGGGCTCATTTTAGTGGGCTAAAAGTCCATGGGTTTTCTAATTTATTTAATTAATTTAATTAGTGTGGGCTAGAATATAACAATTAGGCTTAGAGATTAAAATAGGCTTTAATTAAAATAGAAAAGAAATAAAATACATGTTCATGATAAAAATAAATAATTTTTAAGGAAAAATGTACATAAATTTGCACGTGCAAAACACGTGAAATCAAACAAACTCATATTTAATTATAGATGAAAATTCATGATGTTACACAACTAGATCCACGGGGAAGGACGATTATTCTTCGTCTCATCCAGAAAGTAGAGGACCGCCTAGAACAAATAAAGCATGAAGGGAACCGCTCCAGCATGGCTTACCGCCTCAGTCGACATCCTTTCAGCAAATCCAACATCGATGCTTCCATTCCAAAGAACTTCAAAGCCCCTTAGTTTGAATCTTACGATGGTGAATCTGACTCGGCTGACCATATTGAAAGTTTTAAAACTCTCTTGATGGTTTATACCGCCATCGATGTGCATATGTGGCGAACATTCCCCACAACTTTGAAAGGATTAGCAAGGGAATGATACTCTCGCCTGACTCCACTGTTAATATTCTCCTTCGACCAACTTGAGGAGCTCTTCATAGCGCACTTCGTTACTAGATGCAAAGCTGAAAAGTAAGTGATTCCCTGTTGGAATTGAAGCATAGAGACGGAGAATTGATGAAAGACTTTGTCAAGCCCTTCACAGTTGATGCTAGGTCTATCTCTTCCCTGGACTTGTTGGTGGTGGCTGTCACCTTCCGCCACAATGTCACTCACAAAGACCTGAAGGCCTCCATCGTAAAGAAGCCTCCTAAAGGTTTCATTGAGCTCCTGGAAAGGAGTGACAACTATATTAGAGTCGAAGAAGCTCTCTATCCTCAAGGCAAGAAGGATTCACCTTCCAGAAATAAACAGAAGAATGCAAGCGAGGAAGGACCCGGGAAGTTTCAGAACCCAGGAAGTTTCTGAAAGATGACTTAGGTCAATGTCACCCTCCTCCAGCATCACGCTTCAAAAAGTTCACTCTTCTTAATGCAAGTGTGTCAACCATCCTCATTGAAGTTGAAAATGATGGAATAGTCCCCCCCACCCCCAAGATAACCACAACCAGCAAGAGAAGGGATAGGAACAAGTTGTGTGTATTTCAAAGAGACTATGGACACACCACCGACAACTGCCAAGCTCTCAAAGAAGAACTTGAAGATCTGATTCACTGGGGCTATCTCACTGAAAAGAATGATGCCAAAACCCCTTCGGCACAGGGGGGAGGGGGGGGGGTCTAATAAGCGTCAAGAGAAACCTCAGAATTCCAAGACTCAGAATACATGGTCATTCTTTACTTCATCCACGAAAGGCCGATGGGGGAGATTCCAACTTCTCCTGCAAAGCTTTCGTGAGGGAGGTAAACTCAATACATAACATCCTGCCAGGAAAAAGCATAGGGGTCCCAATATCTTTCTTCGATAAGGACTTAGAGGGTGTCCGTACACCTCATTGTGACACATTGGTCATAAGTCTTCGCATGGTGAATCAAGAGGTACGCTGCATCATTGTGGACAACGATAGCTCAGTAAACATCATTTTCATGAACACATCCGACGGTTTCAAGCTCTCCCGAGACCGACTCAAGCCAACCGGCTATACACTCCACGGATTCTACGATGTGCTCGTTCAAATTGAAGGAATCGTCACACTCGATGTGATGGCAGGAAAGGCTCTAGCCACTCGAATGGAAGCATTGGACTTTATGGTAGTCGATGTCAGAGCCGCATAGAACGCAATATTTGGTCGTCCAAGCCTAGCGGCCTTTCCTGTAGTTGATTCCGCCTACTACATGAAAATGAAGTTCCCCACTATAGCAGGCATAGACTAAGTGGTATGGAGCCAACAGGCAGCATGAGCATGCTACACCGCCACAATGGGGGGCTTGGTTCTCCCCCTCGATGTCAGAGAACTTCCGCTAGAAAGGTATCATAATAACTCCAAGCCCGTAAACGAGGTTGACGCTATTGCCTTAGACAATCATGCCACGAACATCCAAACCTGCCAAACCATCTCCCACTAGGTCCAAATTCGTCATTATCAGAATACAGTAAAAGATTTTAATCCTCCCCCCGCAGCCACTCTGCTCATTCAACAAAAAGAATTAGTCATGCCTAAACACATTGGTGAACTTAAAAATCTCCAATTTTCAATGCAAAACAAAGGGAGGCTCGCTCTAAAATAGGCAAGGTCTATCAAGTAGTTCGCCTAGAGGTTCATCAACTTGAAGACCCGGGGGGCAAGAAGATATCAGCATGGATTTAGAATAAGGAGCGCCCCATGAACTTCGACAAGGGCACTTAACATCCCTATCTTCTATATATTTTCAATATTTTATAAATAAAGATCACTGTTCCCACCGGTCACTGCATGTAATAAAGGCCAGCCGTTATAGCATTCGCTTAGTTTTATTTTTCAATAAAAATTTAGTATTAATGTAACGCCCCGAATCCCAAATACACTGAATTCGAGATGTTCTACAGGATCTTTTCACTTTCTTTAGTACAACTTTACAAGGAAATTAAACTTTTCTTTATACATCAGAGTTTACATCATACATTACACTTTTCATTTGCACAGCGGAAGTAAAACTTTACAACATTTACATAAGTGTACAACAACATGGGAAAATCTTTATGCATCCATTTCTCTTTAACATGTAATTTACCTGCATACAAAACTGTGGGTACGTCAGTTTATTCAACTGACGATAATTATACATGGCCATCCTCTCTATGCCAGAAACAATATAACGATTCTCATTTCTTAACAGATCACAAACTTGTTCACATAACAGTTACAGTAAGGGGGAAAATCTTAATGATGTCGTGTCGTGATCGTGCACTTAATCCTTAATGCAATTACTTAATTTACATGACACTAATGCGCACTTGTTCGGATTCTATGCATCCCATACTACATAGGTCCGAGGGCAAGCCTCTTAATCGTTCTTCATTTTTGTAGAGTTCAATCCCTCGCCATGACTTAATCTACTTCTGTAATTACAGTGAGTATCCTAGATGATCTATGAGTACAAGCACGTGTCCTGGACCCTGGAGGGGAACCCCACGCCATGTCTTGACTCATCAAGCATGCATTCTGCGGCAATTCAGCCTCCTCCCTGAACACGATCCTCTTGCAGTTACCAAACATCCCACAAGCGTGGCTAAAGTCCGATCATTCTGAGTTGTGCCCGCGCCATGTCTTGACTCATCAAGCATGCATTCTGCGGCTCACACACCCGCACCGTAAACTCTAGTTCTCATACTTATGTTTTTCTCTCACTTTCATCACCTCTTCACTATGTACTAAAATCATTAGAATCATGAATAAAAATCAAAGCTCTAGAGTTAGCCTCTCCACCAAACCGGACTTACTATTCATTTCAATACATGACCAACCTTGGTCTTTCAATTCTCATTTCATTTCATTTCCACTGCCGGGGGAGACTTAGCTACTCTTTTGTTCAATTTACAATTCACAATTTCCAATTGAGCACTTTCAGCTCATAATTCAATTTAGAGTCTCACAGACTTTCTTATCATGATCTTAGCCTTTCATGTTCATTTAATTCTCAACTCACATGTATGATTCTTTTCATATAAATTCATACAGCCATAAGAGTTCATTGACATCAATCATAAAATTCACAACTTTCAGCAATAATCAAAACTGGAATCTCTGACATATCAAAATCTACTATGTACAGTCGACTTGGAAGGATACCAGTCGACTCGTATAGTCAATACAAGTTCATCATAAACACTCGGGAGAGTCGACTGCTGCACACGGCCAGTCGGCTGTCCCGCAACTTTTCATGTTCAAAATGTTATCCACGTGACAGTCGACTGTTCATCCATCAGTCGTCTGTCCTGGGATTTTAACAGTACATTATCAGGTTCAGCTCAGTCGACTTGCTACGCGCATTCAGTCGACTGGACAGATTCATATTTCAATTTAAGGGATTTTCTTTCTTACAGTTCTTACATACACTTGCGTCATGATGTTAAATCACAATATACATATATTCATGTTTCAAAAACACAAGGCTTCTTACTGTTCGGTAACATCGCAGCATGGAATTTCGAGGTACTAACATTATCTTTTCTTCGAGAAAATATTTTAAACATGCATTCACACTTATTCATAACTTTCGTGCAGAGATAAAACATGATTCTCAATTACACTAGGACAATCACGATGAAAACATATCTCATTTCATGGAATTACAGGCATACTCATAGTTTAATCAATGCATCGGTCGACTGTTCTTAACATCAGTCGACTGCACCAGTCATTCTCAGTTTTATTAATTATCCCTAGTTCTTTTTCCACATGCCCATGTCTACTTAGCCATGTACATCATGAAAGATATGAGTTTAACCTTACTACTTCATTTTAATAATATACATATATGTCATGAAACTTCTAACAAACATGTAACAGATGTCTCGTACCAGTCGACTTATCCTTACGGCAGTCGACTGTACAAACCCAATTCATTCTAATTTACAGTGCCATTTCTACACTATTAGTCCTTCACAATTATCAACATAAGCATACTCAGGCAAATTCTAACACGTTGAATTTACTTTTCAGAAACATGGTAACAAATATCATAATCATGGGATAATTCCTACATTAGAAGTCCTGAGAAACACTCACCTTATGTGACGAAGTAATCGAATCCAGCAAAAGCTCCTTACTGTAGTGAAAGACTCCTCGCTCCTTGCTCCTTGCTCCACACCGAAGTCTTCAGAATGCTACTCGGCCTCCACAGAAAAAGCACACACAACTCTCTCACAAAATACCTCCCTTACAATAATGATTCTAGTGTAAAAGAAATAAAGAATGAGAGGGGGTATTTATACACAAATTTGAGTGAGTTGGAGGGCTAGGATGCACTAGGGAGTTGTAGGATCAAGGGCTAGGATGGACTAGGGAGTTGTGAAAACTACCCACACCTCACATAACTACCCATGACTCAACCCACTTCTCCACAATCCGGCAAAAAAGTGTGCTCAATGCACGTGTATGTGAAATGCACGTGCATACACAAACCACCCCTACAAGAACTTGTGCATAAAATAATAAGTCTCTTTTAAAAAGAAAATGTTACACATACAAGTTGTAGAAAATAATAAAGGATTAATTTCATGGGCTTAAAATCAATTGGGCCAAAATAAATATTAAAAGAAAAATAAGTAAACTAACATTTGGGCTTAGAAAAAATAATATCCTTACACATCATGCTAAAAATAATAGTCAACATACTACACATGCACACCATATATAAAAATAAATAATCTTTCATATATTTGGAAAATCAGGGTATTACAATTAATTTTTGCAAAGATCTTGTACAACTCTACAGATGCAAACAATGGGTTAGAATGTCAAGCTTACTCGTAAAAATGACACAAAAAACTCTTTAGAAGCTCCTTATAAGACGAGTTTGGAGTATATTCCCTGGCTCAAAATTGCTCTAGCAATTTGCAGCGAAGCAAGTTTAGAGCTCAACTTGCCATTTGACATGCTCCTGCAACCCATCAAAACCTTTAACGACAAGTTCGGAGTCCATACCCATGGCTGGGAGTTGCTCTAGTAACCTGCAATCAAGCACGTTCAGAGCTCAACTCGCCATTCGATCTGCTCATGCAACCTGTTAAATTCCCAAACAACAAGTTCAGAATTCATACCCATAGCCCAGAGATGCTTTAGCAACCTGCGAACAAGCAAGTTCAGAGCTCCACTTTTCATTCTATCTGTTATGTGAAACTTGTTAAAAAACCCCTTAAAGACGGGTTAGAGGTCCATAATCGTTGATTGCAGTTATTCTAGCAAACCTGCAAACAAGTATGTTTGGAGCTCAACTCGCAACTCGAGGCGACCCTCACAATTCATTGGAGGATCCATACAACAAGTTTGGAGTCCAACTCCATCCTAGGGTTGCTCCCACAACTAGCTAAGTACAAAACGACAAGTCTGGAGCCCAACTCCTCCCTAGAGTTGTTCCTACGACTAGCTGATTCCCAAGACGACAAATCATAGGATAATGCACCGGCATGTAAAAAGTTTCTTTTTTCTTAAACAACAAGTCTCGTTACAACTACGGAATTATAATGAGGTTACGTTTTATGCTTAAGCATCGCTACAAGTTTTGCAAACAATATATATGTAACGCCCCGGATCCCCGTTATCGGACATCCGTGATACAACCAGAATCTTTGCCTTCAAATGTATCTCAACACAGTAAATAACACGAAAATTTAAACACTTTTATTGCCATCAGAGTTATTACATCAATAATTATAGATATCAAATTGTCCTTGAACAAAGAATACAAATTACATAACTTATTACAACTGATTACAAAGAATATTCAGGCTCCCCTTGCGAAGCTGTCAGCTGTCTTACAGATCGACAATCGATTGGTCATTGCCAAAAATTCTGCTGAGTGGTTTATCTGCCTCCCTGGGACTTGCCCCTTAGCTTAAGCCTTCTGCCGTGCAACTCTGATACTTCTGCACCCGCTCGAATGGTAGACATGTATACTGCCATTCCCCTTAGATGCCCTACTGGTCTTGGGCTCTCCTGCACTCGTGACCTGATATCCATATACCTAAAAGTGGGGTACGTCAGTAATTCTACTGACGCAATGCTAATAAGAAAATAGCGATCTCCAGCTATCACACTCACAAATCATCTGGAATGGTAAATAAGCATGTATCCTGATTTCCTAGTGTTCGTGCATGCCATGACCTGAGTCTAATGCAAAAATACATAGTACAGAACATATGCACTTAATCTAATGTCAGCAAGACTCTGGAAACACATGCATTCCATACTACATATGCTCCAGCTCCAGATCAAGCCGTTTCTCTAGTTCAGGGATTTGAACCCTCGCTATGCAATGCATTCTAATTCGGTCCACTTCCTATTCCTGATAGTATGACTTGGTTGAGGAAGTATAAATAAAAAGAAATAACCCAGGGTGCTACCCTGTTGTCACCAATAATTGTTGCATCGGACCCTCCTCAAAAGCTGTGACGAACTTACAGATATACACGCAGCATATCCATTGCGCAGAATATCCATTATGATCCGTTCGTGTCCACCAACATAGAACATGATGTTGAAGGTCTAAAACCCCCTATCCGCCAGGAAATGACGTTCCGTTCTTACCATGGTACTTCAGGAATTAACAGTGTAAGATACGTATAGCAGCACGTATCCCTAATGACAGGAAGAGACAACCCCATAGTATCACCACCTAGTGCCAACTCTCAGAACGAGTTGGATTATAGGGAATCACCCCTAACACTGATTCGGTCTTCGAGCGAAACAATAAAGAAAAACCTAATCAATGCAGTTTACTGAAAAAATGTTACCCAAAATATGCACGGTGTCGATCACATAATGTCGAGCCTGATTGGTCTGTCAAGATAACAATCATCACGGAAACCACATCCACTGATTCCCAATACCTTCAGAGGTCATCGGCCCATATTCCCAGCCCGTGACCCTCAGCGAGTAGTCCCACGGTGCCCAAATGATACCCAACAATTGAGTGAAGGTAAGCACACACATAACCATCAATTCCTGACCATTGACAGACTCAGGCATCGAGACACCAAACACAATTTGACCCGAGCTATTTCCTAACTCACTTATGTCCACCATGAGTAATAAACACAGGAACTTGTCTAAGTTCCAAATGAAATGCTAAAACATCATTAAAACAGGATAGCTCATGATCACCACACTACGGTATGCAGAGGGTTCCTCATCAATTATCCAACAAAATAGTTCAAGAGATAGCAGTAGCTGTGACCCAAGCTACGCTCATCGGAGTCCAACACAGTCAGACTTCCTAAAAGGGTAGGGAGATCCACTTCCATTCCCTAGTTAACGACTCCCTTAAATTTCTTAAGGAACTCAAGTTCCTGGGTTAACTCAAGCTTGAAGTCAATTTAAACAACAGGTTGCTAAACTTGCAACGCCCATAACTTCCAGTACACAAATCGGAATTGCTTGATATCCCTTATTTTGGAAGGATAAGACCCTAGTCTAGAATTCTCCCGTTGATCATTTTCTCGAATTCAATCATCTTGACACCCAATAACCCTTATATACTCCCAGTAGTATGTTTCTTCTTGCACTTGCTGCACCTTTCCGATATCATAAAAGTTTGCTCACTCATCGGAACTACTCGATTCTGGGTTCAATGGAAAGGTGGAAGTGTCTACTACAACTTCTTAGTTGAACACCTCTTCAGATGCAATCATTTAAACCCTCAAAAATACCAAAATCCATCTGGTGCACAAACAGGGCAGATTTGGTCTTTCTAGCGAGTACTGCCTTGACTAAGACTGAATCTGTTCCATCTTTGGAAAATCATAACTCCCAATCTACAAACTAGAATTACAAAATTCCAGATGGGTTAGAGCATCCACAGTCGTTTGCTATAATTTCCATTTTCTCAAAATATAGCAAACGAATCGAAAAGTGCTGCTGCAGTCGTTTCTCATTTTCCCATATTTTGAGAAAGTTTCTATTTCCATTTCTCAAATATGAGAAACGAATTGAGCTTTCTCATATTATAAAAGACGGGGTATGATACCCCGTCTGTTCGATATAAAGTTTTTTTAATCGTTTCAAACGGACTATCATACACCGTCCCATTAATTTCTGAAATTTTTTTTTTAAAAAAAGTGGACGGACGGGGAATGATACCCCGGACGGGGTATCAAACCCCGTCTCTCCCTTTGTTTTTATTTGTTTTCTTTTCTTTTCTTTTCTTTTTAATGAAACCAACGCTCAGGATTGAGCGATAGGAAAAAAAGAAAAAAAAACAAAAAAATGTGGGACGGGGTATGATACCCCGTCCGATTTTGTAGGAGCATTTAATGCTTGGCAGGTATTAATTAGGAGTAGTTTTAGTATATTAAGTAAGTTTAGTTAGTATATTAATTAGGTTTAGTAATTTTTATATTATTTAATTTAGTTAATTAATATAGTTTAAGTAATTAATTTTTTTAAAAATATTTGAAACGATCGGACGGGGTATGATACCCCGTCTCTCTAAAAAATAGAAAAATTATAGCAAACGACGACTGTAGTGAACAATCGTATTTGCTATTACTGTAGCTGCCATATTATACCAAATGAGAAAAACGACTGTGGATGCTCTTAGAAAGCTATGACTCCCTACTAAAAATCTCTAATTGGCCAGTCGTCCAGATTCTTAACAAATAATTCCAGGATTATCCATCTTCACTGACTAGTCAACTTGTACTAGGCTAAACATAGCCCACTTTGAAATTCAATAATAAATCAAACTTAAGTCAAATGCTCATGAAATTTGAGATTATTAACATATACCATTTCTGTGTCCAAAATTTGCAATCAGATTCACATCACACAATGAGTTATGACTCCTCAAACATTGCATAATTTTTAGCTGCTCTTTCAGCAGGGATTTTTGCCACTGTGTACGGTTTACTCTTGAACCTTCATCAAAACGACCTCTAAAAAATCTAAAATTTGAGAATCCCTAAATATACTCATTCCAAAAGCTACTACCAAAATTTCATAGCAATATCATAAACACCCAAGGAGTTATGGCCCTTTAAACTTCAGTCTATAAGCAATCAGCTTCAGCTACAACTATCCAGACCAGTCGCACTCCACAAATTTTTTGAGGTATCAAACGACCTCAAAAAATTATGAAATTTTAGAATATAGTTGTAGACACATACAAGAGTGTCTTAAAAAATTTTAAACTCAAAAGACCTAGCTTACACTGAGTTACAAGGTCAGAAAGACACAGCCAATTTCTGCACAGCAGCAGCACCTCTGGCTGCTATTTGTCCTGACTTTGGCTCAGTATTTGGGCTACTAAATTGCATCCCAAAATTATGAAAAAAATCATTGATACTCTACACACATAGAGGAACAATTCCTCAAAATTTGAGCTCATAATTCCGAGTCATTTGGAAGCAAGAAATTCTCAAACATACCCTCACAACCATGCTTCTTAACAAGCTTAAGAAAAAGTTGTTCTTACCATACAACTATGTTTCCCTAGCACTTCACATGCTCATACATGGTAAAAACATCATAGCTATCACTACTACACATCCATTTCACACCAAAAAATTAAATACCAAGTTTAGAGTTTAAGAGATTACCCACATGAAGTTTGCAAAATCTCCTTGCTAGCTTGGCTCCTAGCTTTGCTTGCTCTATGCTTGTAGAACTTGGCTATCTCAATCCCTACTACTCTTATCCTCTTCCCTTCCTCAAAGACTCCTCCTTTCTCTTCTTCTCTACTCCTTTTTTTTTTGAAGCAAAATAGAACAAGAAGAATGAATGGGAAGGATGGAATGGGGTGTTTATAGGAGATGGAGAGTTAGGATTTCTTGGAGGAGGGGCCGGCCACATGTAAGGTGGGGATGGGGTGGAGTGGAATGGATGGAGATGTGTGCTGAGATGGGGTGCCAACACTCCAAGTAGAAGCTTCTTGGAAGCTTCCTTGAAACTTATTGGAAACTTCCTATCTCATGGGTCAAACTTCACTTGGGGAAATACCTCCACCATTGGATCTCATCAAGATCAAGCTATGATCATATGATGCTAGGGTTCCTAACCCTAGGTTAGGACATGGAAACCTAGGTCACCATACCCCAATTCTAATCCTTGTGCACAATTACAATCCACATTCAATTCAAGCACTAGCTTAATTGAAAATGACCAATATATATATATAAATTAAAATCGATAAAAATACATGTTTTATATAAATTAAATTTTCTCCCGACAATTGTCTGGTCAAAACAATTGGGACAAATCCACAGTTAACTTGAGAAGAATTTCCAAGTCTTTCTTATCAGGTTCAGAACAACTCATATGTCTAAAATCTCTCATTTAAACTGATAATCATTAGGAAAATATGTAATCGCGTACAATACTCAGACGTGCACAGATTACAAATGCAAAAATAGCCATATGCTATTTTGCAGGGTATTACAATATAACAAATTGTCCTACAAGTCATCTTTCCGGCTACACTATAGAGGGATGTTCTGCCTAAGAGACAAAAATCTTCACCGGCCTGTTGCTAGTTCACAGCTCCACATGGCCGCTTAAACTCTTAATAAAATTCAAGATAAGCATTCCTTATATGGGCAAGCTCCAAGTTTTTTCCTGAGTAACACCACCTTCATTAAACATGCTCCAACTTCATATCGCATCATGAGCCACACAAATGTAGAAGTCCCTAACTCCGTTAAGCGCAACACATTGTGAAGAAGAGCAAGCTAGGCGTCCCAAGGACCCCATTCGGTGTACACGACTACTTGTCAGCAAAAAGAAGAAAAAATTACTTCAACACTAAATAAACGCAAATGATTTCACTTTAATATTAAGAAGACTCAGAACACCCACAACTCAAGTCCCACAACAGCTCGTTCGCTCCATACAATGAATTCAATGCTATGCTCTTTACTCAAGCTTCGTCAACAACTTGTTAACTCCATACAACAAGTTCAATGCCTTGCTTTTCGCTAGAGCTCCATCAACAACTCATTAACTCCATACAACAAGTTCAATACCATGCTCTTCGCTCGAGCTCCGTCAACAACACATTCACTCTATACAACAAGTTCAATGCCCTGCTCTTCGCTCAAGCTCTGTCAATTGCTCGTTAACTCCAAACAACGAGTTCAATACCCCACTATTCGCTTAATGTCCATCGACAATTCGTTAGCTCCATATAACGAGTTTAACGCTCTATTCTTTGCACGACCTCCATCCAAAACTCGTTAGCTTCGTACAAGGAATTCAATTCCTTGCTCTTCGCTCAAGCTCCATCCACAACTCGTTGACTTCACACAACGAGTTCGGTTCCCCATTTTTCGCTTGAGCTCCATCCACAACTCGTTAGCTCCATACAACGAGTTCAATTTCCTGCTCTTCGCACGAGCTCCATCAATAACTCATTGACTCCATACAATGATTCTGGTTTCCTGCTCTCCACCACGATCTCCGTCGACAGCTCATTAACTCCGTACAATGAGTTTAGCACTTGCCCTTTGCATTTGCTCCGTCAACAACATGTTGACTCCGTACAACGAGTTCAGCTCCCCGCTCTCCTCTCGAGCCCCATCAATAACTCGTTAGCTCCATAAAATGAGTTCAATGCCCTGCTTTTCGCTCGGGCTCCATCAATAACTTGTTAGTTCCATACAATGAGTTCAATGCCTTACTTTCTGCTCGAGCTCTGTCGATAACTCATTAAATCCATACAATGAGTTGAATGCCTTACTCTCTGATCGAGCTCCATCGACCACTCGTTAACTCGATACAATGAGTACAACGCCCTACTCTTCACTTCAGCTCCACCAACAGCTTGTTAACTCTATACAATGAGTTCAATGCCTTGCTCTTCGCTCGCGCTCTGTCAAAAACTCGTTAAATCCAAACATCGAGTTCAATGTCTTGCTCTCCGCTCACGCTCTATCAACAACTCGTAAGTACTATACAATGAGTTCAACGCCTTCCCCCTCGCACGAGCTCCAACCACAACTTGTTGACTCCATACAACGAGTTCAGCTCCCTGCTCTCCTTTTGTTCCCCATCAACAACTTGTTATCTCCACACAACGAGTTCAATGCCATGCTCCTCACTTGAGCTCCATTAACAAGTCGTTAATTCCAAACAACGAGTTCAATAGCCTGCTCTCTGCTGAAGCTCTGCCAACAACTCGATGCAAAGAGTTCAATACCCTACTCTTCGCTCGAGTTCCATCAACAACTCGTTGAATTCAAACAACGAGTTTGGTTTCCCGCACTCCGCTCGAGCTCCGTCAAAAACTCTTTAGCTCCATACAAGGAGTTCAATGCCTTGCTATTCGTACCAGCTCCATCAACAACTCGTCGACTCCATATAACGAACAACGAGTTCAGTTCGCCACTCTCCACCACAAGCTCCAATGACAGCTCGTTAATTCCGTACAACGAGTCAATGCCTTACCCTTCACACGAGTTCTGTCAAGAACTTGTTGACTCCATACAATAAGTTCAGCTTCCCGCTCTTCTCTCAACCCATGTCAACAACTCGTTAGCTCCCTACAACGAGTTTAATGACCTTCTCTTCGTCCGGGCTCTATCAACAACTCGTTAGCTCCATACAACGAGTACAAAACCTTACTCTCTGCTCGAGCTTCGTTGACAACTCGTTAATGCCATACAACAAATTCAACATCCTGCTCTCCTGCTCGAGCTCCATCAATAGCTCGTTAACTCCATACAACGACTTCAATGCCTTGCTTTTCGCTTAAGATCTGTCAATAACTCGTTAACTCCAAATAATGAGTTCAACGTCTTGCTCAATGCCTTGATCTTTCTCAATTTATGTCAAGAACTCGTTAGCTCCAAACAACGAGTTCAATGCCTTGCTCTTCGCTTCAGCTCCATCAACAGCTCGTTAACTCCATACAACGAGTTCAATACCCCACTCTTTGCTCAAGCTCCACCAACGACTCGTTCACTCCATACAATGAGTTCAATATCTTACTCTTCGCTTGAGCTCCATCAACAACTTGCTAACTCCATACGACAAGTTCATGGCTTTGCTCTTCGCTTGAGCTCCGTCAACAACTCATTAACTCCATAAAATGAGTTAAGTGCATTGCTCTTTGCTCGAACTCCATCAACGACTTAACTCTACATAATGATTTCAATGCCTTGCTCTTCGCACAAGCTCCATCAACAACTTGTTGACTTCATACAATGAGTTTGGTTCTCTGCTCTCCGCTCAGGCTCTGTCAATGACTCGTTAACTCCAAACAATGAGTTCAATGCCTTGTTCTCAACTCGATCCGCGTCAACAGCTCCTTAACTTTGTACAACGAGTTCATCGCCTCGCTCTTCGCTCAAGCCCCATCAACAACTCGTTAACTTCATACAACCAGTCCAATGCCTTGCTTTTCGCTTGAGCCCCATCAATGACTTGTTAACTTTATACAACGAGTTTGATACCCTGCTCCTCGCTTGAGTCCTTCCAATAACCCTTCAACTTCATGCATTCGGTTTGTCGTCCAACGCCGGCCTAGAGTTGCCTCTACGAACTTGCTAGGCATAAACGGCAAGTTCAAACATTCAACTCCGTCCAAGATTTTCCTCTACAAACTTGTTGGGCACAAACAACAAGTTCAAACATTCAAATCCATCTCAGAGTTGTCTCTATAAACTTGCTAGGCACAGACGGAAAGTTAAAATGTTCAACACCGTCCAAGAGTTACCTCTACAAGCTTCCTCGGCGTAAACATCAAGCTCTACGTCCAACTTTGTCTCAGAGTTTTCTCTATAAACTTGCTAGGTGCATACATCAAGCTCTATTCCCAACTCTGTGAGCTACTTCTACAAACTTGCTATGTGCAAATAGAAAGTTTAAACGTTTAACTCCATCTTAGAGTTGCCTCTCCAAACTTGCTGGGCATGTTCAAACGTCCAACTCCGCTCTAAAGTCTCTCCTACAGACTTGCTGGGCTTAAACAACATGCTCTACATCCAACTCCATCTCAGAGATGTCTTTATAAACTTTCTAGGCACAAACAATAAGCTTTACGTCCAACTCCATCTCAGAGTTGTCTCTACAAAGCGCAAATTGAAAGTTCAAACATTCCACTCCAACCCAAAGTTGTCTCAACAAACTTGTTGGGATCAAACAGCAAGTCCGCAGGCCAACTACCTTTCTAAGTTTGTTCCGGCAACATCTCTTCTAGGTCAGCTACGTACACAAATTCCAACGGTCAACGCACCCAGCTCCCAGACCAACGGAACACTCGTCCAACAACGAAATACTAGATCGACAAAATAAATGAACAACACAACACTGGTTCGACAAAAAAGCAGTTCAGCGAAACGAACAATGGGATATTTGATCGACAAAACAAGTGAACGTCACAACGTTTGGTTAAAAAAAGAGCAATTTGATGAGGTAGAACGCTCAACAAACACTTGGTTGGTGAAAACTCAAGGAATCTCCAAACCAAATTAGACGATCACGGACTCGTTTGAAGCCAAAATCAACTAGGGTTTTTAACTCAATGAGGTAGCCTGCTCAACAAACGCTTGGTGGGTGAAAATGCAAGATCTTCAAACCAAACTCAACAAAGCTCTGCAATGAGTCCAACTCGACTAAAAGCTTCTCATTTTGTCGTGCTTGAACTCAACACCAATCAAAACCTAGCCAAACTCATTGGCCAAAAACTCTAAACCAACAAAGCCTCAAAGCCCTATAGAACCTGACAGTAGCTTCGAAGAGCTATGAAAACAGCCAAACCCAATGCGAAGGTGATGTGTCAACTGCGAAGGAGGATGCTTGGCCTCATGCATTCATTTTTAATGCGTCAAGATACACAGGTTGCAACCCTGGACCAACTATACCCATGCTCAGCAATTGCCGCTAACAACTTGGCATCCTCTTCTTCAGTCCTTGGTTCAAGCTTTAACGAAGGATCAAGACAATTGTTCCACATTTCTCTGCATTGAACCTGAGGTCGACCAGAATCAAACCGAGCTATCTTGTTCCACTTGGCATTGTCACGGATCAAGACCGCATGATAAAATATGCATTTATAAGAATTCCAAATATTAAGTTTATGGATGCTTTTAAAGATAATATTTGGAATTCTTATAAATGCATTTGTTTTAAAGAAAAATGGAAGTCATTGGTTGTGGAATATGGAGCGGAAAATAATAAATGGTTGAATGATATTTTTGAAATTCGTGAGAAATGGGCTCCCATCTATCATTGGTCTCACTTTTGGGCCGGCATGTCAAGTAGTCAAAGAAGCGTGACAATGAATTCTTTCTTAAAGAAGCATACTCAAAAGATGTACTCACTTCATGAATTTTCCGTTATCTCTGAGAGAGTAATTGGAAGACAAAGAGAACAAGAACTTAAAGAAAACCATCGTACACTTGAGAAAAAACCAAAATTAAAGACTGAATGGTATATGGAGGAACAAATGGCCCAAGTGTACACTTTAAGAATGTTCTATGACTTCCAAAAGCAACTCAAATGAAGCCTATTATATAATGTAAGTTTGATGGAAGATCACGAGAATGTTGCAAATGCTTATTACGCAATGACATTGTGTGGTAATTAGAAAATGAGACCATGATCACTTATGCGAAGGGAACTCAATTCAGGTAGTTTCTCATGCTTCATGTTTGAATTTATCGGCATCCCTTGCAAGCATCTCTTGGCTTTTCTTAAGTACTCAAATTGTAATGAACTCCCGAAACAGTATATTTTAAGAAGATGGTCCCAAGAGCTAATTAGAAGAAGCTACGCGTTCTCAAATTTACAAGACATTGATAAAGGCAATAGCGAGAATTTTACGTCCCGCTATTGTGAGTTGAATATCTTAGTAAACAAGTTTGTTGAGATTGGCTTAGCTTTCGATGAAGGCTATGTTTTCATGTGTGACAGTATGGATAAGTGTATTGATGAGTTTCATCTTATGGCACCCGAAGGTAGTGGAGTGGCCAAATGTAGTGGAACAAGACCCCATGGGAAGGAATTAGTATTGTCTCAAGTTTCGGTTGAAGAGCCTCGTCAATATAAAACAAAGGGAAGGCCAAGTGTGAAGAGGTCGAAGCCAATGCGAGAGAAATTAAGAGGAAAACCAAGAAAGTACAATTGTTGCGGATTGCGGGGCAAGGCCATGATGCGAGAACTTGCCCAAAGAAGCTTGATAGGTATAGTCTTTCATATTTATTGAGCAAGTTTCATATTTTTTTTGTTAAAAAAATAAGAATTGAACTAATTTCATCTTTATTGATTTTTTTAGTGCGTTCACTGCACAAGACGTGGATTCTTTCACCGAAGAAAGTTCCGATGACACTGCCGATTATATGGGTTGAGGTAAGTGTTTGATTCACTGTTAATTTTTAAATTATTGTGTTCCCATTGTATGTGTATTTTTTTGGTTTGTAGGCAGTGATGAATAGTTTGAAACACATGTCATAATAATGCATGTACATATTTTCACAAACTGAATAAATGTGTGTTATTCTGGCAATTTGAATAACTTGTCGAGTGCTTGGTTTTTGGTTACATTGGAGAGTGATGAGAGTGGGAGTGATGAGTGGGAGTTTATGTTTCAAGGCTGTTTCTGCATAATGCATCCTTAGTATGTAATTTTGTTACATTGCATAATGCATTTTGTTTAGCAACTTAACTTCTGCTGCTGCCTGCAACCTCTCACTCTCATTTACTGAATGTCATATTGTCCAGTTTTTGGTTTTTGGTTACATTGGTCCCTTCATTGTTTATATTTAAGAGGTGGGGGTGCTAGAAATTGGGTTGAACTATTAGGCATGGCATAATAATGCCGCCATAGTTCTTCCAAATTTTATGCATTTGATACGTTTATGCTTGATTGAAATTTGCATAACAATGCACTTTAATTCCGAGCATACATTTTTTTGAGTATTTTCTACCATTCTGAAATTATACTCTATTCAAATATACAAGATCATGCTCTAAAGTCATTTTTATGGTTTTTATTTTACTTTGTAGCATATGCAAGCCATGAAGTTGGAGAGTGAGAGGTTGCAGGCAGTAGCAGAGGTGAAGCTGGAGGTTCAGCAGAGGTGAAGTTAGAGAGTGAGAGGTTGCAGGAAGCAGCAGCAGTTTATGTTAGAGTGATGAAAGTGAGAGTGATCAGTGGGACTTTATGTTTCCAGACTGTACAGGGATGATGAGAGTGATGAGTGGGAGTTTATGTTTCCAGATTGTACAGGGATGATGAGAGTGATGAGTGGGAGTTTATGTTTCCAGACTGTACAGGGATGATGAGAGTGAGAGTGATGAATGGGAGTTTATGTCTACATTACAGGGGGTTTATGTTATGACTAAAAGTTTATGATTTTTTTTTGTTAACAGAGTTGCCACAAGAAGTAAAGAATTACGTTTTTTATGTTGTTCTTCTTGTTGCTAAAAAACTGTAGTGCTAATTGTATATGACTAATAGGAAAGACCTTACAAATTTTGTTTTTTTTGCCAAGAATTTAGCCTATCAATGCCAAGAGCTTCAATTTGCTTGAACTTAACGAACATAAATAGATCTAGGATGCGGCATAAACAACATAAATTGAGTTGCATAAACCTGGAAAGAAACACAAACAAAGTTTTGGCATGCCCTATAAACAAACGTGAACAGAGCATGAAGCATCAAAGAATCCTGCGGTTAGTGGCTCAAACATAACTAAATGTAGCTGTAAAAAATTACGTAAAGAGAGCTCAAATTGTATATTGGCCCTGTAAAAAAAATAACACTCTTTTGGCCCTGTAAAAAAATAAACTTAAGCTGAATAACACTATTTTGGCTCAAAATCTACTCTTTTGGCTCAAAACATGCATGGAAACAAAACTCAAACATAACTTAAATTGTACAGGAATTATCATAAACAATTCAAAAATACATAAAGATAGCTAAATATCACCCTTTTGGCTCAAAACATGCCTGCAAACAAACTCGAACAGATCCTAAGAAGAACAAAAAATATTCTAAACAGCTGCATTGTTTTCTAGCAACAACATTGTTCAATTATATACTGTTCAAAAATACACAAAGAGAGCTAAATAACACTACGGCGGCATCTTAAAAAATTGTATATTTTGCTGCTGCATGCATCAACTACTTCATCTGCTGCTGGTTGGTTGATTTTCTTGTATGCTGCATGAATACATATCTGATAGAGAGCATGATGCATCAACAACTAGAATTTAGGTAAAAATAGTGTAGGCTCAGAACTTGAATTCACAGAATTTAAAAATAGTGAACATAGACTTGGGACACAAATAGAATGGTATGGGAATATGGGGCATAGTTAGGGTTGGTCATGTCATTCTCAAATGATATGGGAATGAGATGCATCAAATTTCAATTTGAAGAAGTCATTTAGGGCAAAATTGTGGTCGTTGTTAAAACTTTTTTCTTAATCCATATTTTAGAGTCTACATAAAGTAGTGCTAATATACTCCAATAGTTTACTTCATTTTCTAATTATGGCAATTAATACATTTCAATGCACAGGAGAATCATTTTAAATGTCTCGAATGTGAGATCATATGCATATTTCTACTGATAAGCAATCATTATAATTTTCCCCTGGTGCTATGAAATTATCAATCAAGTAATATGGCGTTTAATTATTCAGCCCATGAAGTCATTGGTATATAATTGAACTGACATAAAAGCAAGATTTGGCACTACCATTCTTTCTACTTTGAGCTCAGTTACTAACTTTCTATTACTAGAACTTCTCGCCGTGTCCGTTGTTGAAGATACTCCTCAGAGTTACTAAAGTATTGAAGGAGCAGCTTGATATTTGCTACCTCAGTCTCCCGTTCCTTTGGTTCTACCGTGGCTACTGCCACTTTAAACATCACAATTCTATCACCTTCAAATGGTCACGAGGAAAAGAGAACTACATATGAAAATTGTTCATGTAAAGTAATTATAACTTCTCAAAAGCTTATCAATGAAATTTTATGGAAGTTGTACTTAATTTTTCTTAATTTTTTTCTTTACCCTAAATTTTTTAACTTAAAATATGAAATCTTGATTTTTCTTGATTAAATTTTTTTTAAACTTAATTTCAACTGATTCACATTTCTACTGTTTTTTCCCTTCATTTTTTTTTATTACCCAAAAATTATTTAACTTATGATATGAAATCATAACTTTTCTTGATTATAACCTTTTCTTTTAGCCTAAATTTTACGGATTTCTTTGCTACGCATTTCTTGCAGTTAAAGTATCTATAAATCCTTACGTTCTTTTGAACCCAGTCGTATACACTAGGATATTCAATCTTTGTTGAAGTTCTTTCTAATCATCGATTATATTTGTAGCTTATTTCAAATGATTATATATTTAACCCAAATTATAGCCCATTCTATAATCTTATTATTTAATTCTTTATTAAACTGTGAAACCCGTAACTCAAGTCTACACCCTAATCTCTACCCAAAACCCAAATAAAATCATAATCCAAAAGCCACTCATCTCTTCCCCTCCTATAACTGACCTGCATTTAACCCCACTAAAACTCCTATAACTTGCCTCCATTAAACCTATTAATCAACTCATTATCCCCATGATCTAATCCTCAATTAAACACCCCACTAATTACCTCTCATCTCCTTCCTCCTCCTCTTCATCTGATCACAGCCCAACCCCCCACAAACAACTCACCCCGAACTCTTCCTTCACCTTATTCTCACTACACAATTCCACTCTCCATCCTCCATACTCAAAATCTACAATCACCACCCGAGCTCCCTTCTTCAATCCAAACCCAACCCTACTGCTCCTCCTACAAACCCCAGAACACCTGTTGCCCTACTCTCCCCTTACTACCAATCCCGACCAACCCAAACCCCACCAACAATCACTCCTTGTTGCCTTGCGACCTCCTTAGAAACCGACAACTAGAAACCCAAACTCGCAGCCAACACACACCTCACCATCGCCGTTCATGCCATTGTCGTTGCGCCGTGTTGCTGCCCCCTCGTTATCGTCGCTCATGTTCAATGTCTGATCACTACCGTGTGTCACAATCATCGCTTCGTCTTCGTTCCGTCACATTCATAATCATTGTGAAGGGGAGTACTCCTTTGACTCCCGCAAGTAGCTCTTATTTAATTGATCCATCGTATTGTTGATCTCGCTCACTCCCTACATACATTATTTAAACTTGAATCATTCATTATATTTCATTCTATTTGATCATTGTCAATTCAATACTCATGAAGGATTGTAAGAATTCCTTCGCCCTTGCATACACTGCACGTACATGACTTAAAGATCTTTATGCATATAGATATGTATCACGAGTCAAGTTTTATATCTTTGTGAATCATAATAAATGAAAATTTTAAATCTTTGGCCTGCCGTTTGGTTGACTTGGCACGGAGATTTGAACCAGTTACCGTTAATTATAAAATTTATAGCTTTATACATGTAAACTGTAGCCCTCTGAATGTAGAATTCAGAACAACTTTCAATTTCGTAAATGACTTACGGTTTGCGAGATATTAATGTTTTACTACTATGACGTTTAGTTTCCAGAACACTATTTTGGAGTATATCGTCCTAATTAATGAATTTAAATAATAGGTTGTTAGTGGAATGAAGATCTGAGATTAACTAGAATACTACTGGATATTGTTAGGAGTTCACTGATAATTTTTGTATGAATTATTAACGAATTTTCAGTGGAATTATATGTACGAGAACTGGACCCTGAGTTGCTACCTAAATGCTAGACTTGTAAAGAACTGACTGGTAGACATAGTTACTGTTCGTAGGATATGCCATATGAATAGGTGTTGGAACCGGTGGAGAGTCTACTTTCTAGAACCTCTTGACGGAACCGGATTTGCTTTTTCGTAGGAGCAAGAAAGTTAGTTTTAGTACAATAGTGTATCGCTGTCTAGAATTGAAGCACCCCTAATTTCCAATATGATATCTTAGAAATATGTGGCACAATTCCCAACATCAACTTCAATTGCAATAGTACACATAGCCAAAAACACAGATAATTTTTATTTCAAACTTTGATTACAATAATCATTTACAAAACACAGCGGAAATACAAAACACTTTGAGTTACGAACTTTCTTTTTTACAACACTTCTTTTACAAAATTTACACAAAAGCTCTACTACATCAATTTATCTCAAGCATCTAAACCCCAAGCTCTAAGCAACAACAACCTGTAAAACATGAGGCTAGAGATAACCCTAACCCCCAAAACTACAGGGGTCAGCCATAACGGTGTGAGTGACATAAAAACAAAATAACATAAATAAAACATTAAGCATGGAGTCATCAACAACATGTATTAATCGCAAGAATAAACGAAATGAGAAATACCAATAAGTAAAGCATGGAAACATCAAGGGATATAAGATAGTAAATAGTAATACATGAAAACATCAAGTGAATCTAGACTAAGTGTCAGGTGTAGGAAAACAGGAAAACACAAGCATAAAACCAAGTCAAGAAAACAACAATACTATATGCTGACTCTCTGGTGCATACTTGTCGGATTCTATGCATTCCATAGTATATAGGTCAGGTGCAAGCCCTTAACGATCTCCACTTTATAGGAATAACCCTTCGTTATGCAACTAATCCTACTACGGTGATGGAAAACAAGATCCAGAATACTCCGCGAATAGGCACCACAGCCCTCGACGCGCAGGCATCATTTAAGATAGCTCAAAAACAACTGGAGATTCTTCTCCCAAACCGTGTACCCCACGGATAGGCTTGCAAGGCCCTCGACGTGCAGATACACCAGGTACATTCCGTGAATAGGCCTGCCGACCCTCGACACGCGAAGGCACCCTGCATGCTCCGTAAATAGGCTTGCAGACCCTCGACACGCGAACATACAAATGTCCTCTCGGGACAGAACAACAAACAGTCCTGGAACGCATCCTTGGACTAAACAAACCATGAGCCTGTACTTACGTTTCCCAAGTTCCATCACATCCCCACTAGTGCTTGTCCTTAAGTTGGTTATTATTAAAACCCAAAATCTCCATCTCTAGAGTTAGTGTATCCTGCCAGACTTAAATACTCAACAACAACTAAACCAAGACCCCCTAGGTCTAACTCAACAATCTCAACTTGTCGGTTCACAGGATTCCCACTCAACTCCTAGAGATATCAACAAGACCAAAATTCACAAATCCATCGTCAAAACGATCATATGGAGAAACTTCTCCAATCAACAAAATCCAAATCTTTATAAAATTCCAGGATTCAGATCCCTCAATAAAACATCTTGAAAACATGTGTTCTGTAGAGAAGATAATATTTAGAACAGTAAATTATAGATCCAAAAATATTTAAAGAATCAATCGTTTAAAGAACATCAGAATAACTCAAGAAAACATCAACAACAATCGACTGTAAACAGCAGTCGGTCGACTGTCCAGAGCGAAAAACCAGCACTTCAAGAAATAAAAATCTAAGTTGTAGCAGTCGACTGCAAAAGTCATCAGTCGACTGTCCAGAGCGAAAATCCAACACCTCTAGAAAATATCAAAACATTGCAGAGATAGTCGACTGGAGAAATGGGTCAGTCGACTGTTCTGCACGAGACTTTCAAGGAAACGAGAAAACACAACAGCCAGGTAGCGACGGTCGACTGTCGTAACATACCAGTTGACTGTCACACCTACAGACTGCAGTTTGGGTTGTGCATATTTCAACCGATACGAAGATTTACTTTACAAAAATGAAATCTATAAGAAATATATTTCTGATATGATCAAATACAACTTATAGGATATACAAAGATCCATAAAAAACCAATCAAAACCACTTGAATTGATAAAATGGTTTTTTGATGAATTTCTTCAAATAAAACATGAATGTGTGCATATATCAAAACTTGAGTTTTTAATAATCAATCATATATCAAAATAACTTTGTTTTATATTCCAAACCTTATCAGTACCAAAATAAATTGAGATATAGTCAAATCCTTCGAAAACGCATAAAACTCAATTTCTTCTTAAACAACAAAAATACGATATTTATGAAAAACGTTTGTGCATACTTGTGCACCAAAAGAACTTCACAAATCCATAAACTAAAATAACAAAATATTCAGATTTAAAACTTAAATCCAAATTCAAGTAAAATCTTTCACAAAATCACAAATCCCCAAATTTAATCAAAAAATGCATCAATCCCCAAATTTAGTCATCACAACTCAAATCCTCAAGACATGGTCTTTTAATCCATTACTCATTCTCAAAATTCCTCAAACTCAATCTCAACTATTCTCAATAGTTGATTCATAAACAAATTTATCATTAACATGACCAAGTTGCTTTCATCCAACTCACCAATAGTTCCAAAAATCTCATCTTTAATCAATTAATGCATAACTTTCACCATACTCAATCAAATCAGTAATAACCCAAAAGAAATAGCCTACTCACAATTTATATTAGGTTCTCCAATAATCTAAAATCATCCACATGCAACTCTAGTCACAAATAATTAGGGTTATTCTCAAAAGATCTAATTTTAATTCACCAATCCATCCAATCCATTACGTACATATTCATACTTAAACCCTAACATGCTTTCTAGTAGGTAAAATACCGCATACAAAATTCCAAGAACAAAACAAAACAACTTAAAACATGCACAAAACAAAATAAAACAAAACAAGTCACTCACCTTGTTGAAGAGATCAAACGAAGGCAAGATAGAAATAGGAAAAAGCCTCTCCTTTGCAAGAAATCCAAGATCTTCTCTTTAAATCTCCAAGAAAAATAAAACAATGAATCTTTTGTGTTGTTCAGTGAAAGACGACTGCACTCCACCTTTTAAATAGGTCGGAATTAGAAGAATTAGGATTTTGAATACATTTTCAAAATAATCCTTTTAAAATATAACTTTACATAAATAGATCCCTATACTTGGAAACTTGATAAAATCAATTTAATTGAGATTTAAAAACAAAATGAACAATTTATTTCCAGTCGGCACTGTTTGAAAAGTCCAGAAAAACAGTTTTTGCACTTTCATCCCTCAAAATGACAATTTTGCAAAAAGATCCTTCTTTTCGTAATATTTGCAAATAGGTCCAATGAATATCAGAAAATTCTAGAAAAATTACAAATAAATCCCAAATAATAAATAATGATTTTCCACAAAATAATTTTGGCTTTTGAACTTCCCAAGAAAATATTTGCACGTGTAAAAAGATAAATCTTCAGAAAAATATTTATTAAATCTCCAAAAATCATTTTAATCCATTTTCAGATCTCAAAAATAGTATGTAAAAATACAGGGTACTACAAGAATTGCATACTTATGTAAACATATTTATTTTTTGCATCTAATGAATTGAACTAGTACATCGTGTATTACATAACTCTGGATACCTTCTTGATATTGCATTGACACCCATTTTCATTGATTGCATGTTCATGATTAATCGTAGTAAAATAATAACAAGTCAAGGTAATAAAAGGTAAGACCTAGTAGTGGACAATATAGGAGAGTGTACTCGGAGGGGGACCGTGTTTCTTGTAATACTGACTTCCGTTTACATGTTTACTCATTTTTTGTTTACAAGTTACATGGAATAAGTGCCGCATAAAACTAAGCGTCATGTCATGAGACGACAGGGGCCACCTCTAGAATCTATGGAGGTCACCTCTAGAATCCATTACTTGACTACATGAGTTCTTGTTTGCATGTTCCCGTTTACAAGACATAATTCCTGATACTGTCACTACAATACCCGAGTACATAATCATGTAGAATTCACCACTAGAGTCTAAACGTTGACTTGATTGTATACACCCGAACTTGTGGTATGAGACACATAATTGCATGCATTAGATACGATTAATAAAATTTTGATAGACTTAAGATTAACACTTTGCATTGACATGTTTCCCGATCTCATGACTTCTTGATTTCTTGTTTACATGTTTCCCATTTACATGGTTCCTAATTCTCGATTGTCTATACCTTAAGACTTGATTTAACTGTCACTTGTATTACATTTGATCATGTTGTTTTAGTAATTGCCTTACCAGTCCTTGCTTCTTCCTTGTTAAACATTGTTTCTTGCTATCATATTGTTTGTTACTACTTGTCGTCTGTAGCTTGTTCTAATGGAAATCCCCTCACTCTAGATGTTGAGGTTGCAGGTACCGAAGGAGAACTATCAGACGAACTTGGCCATCAAATCTTCTAGATGATGGAGCCGGATTTTAACATGCATTAATTTATCTTGTTTATGTTTCCTTCCAGTTACTATTGTTATTTTCGTACATTGAGTTTACAGGCATTTTGACCTGAATTTAATAATTCGAGATGTTGGTTATCTTTATGGATTACTTAAGTTCATTCATTGTTTATGTGATTTTACTATTTCATGCACGGTTGTGATCGTGATATATTGTTGGGTTATTACCGTACAACTTATGAATGATGTATATCATTTGCTGAGCCTTAGTTGTGTGCCCGTACTTCCGTATATTGGGAAGCGGGGCGTTATACTCATGTGGTTTCCGAATATCTGAGGTCGCCGAGGCAAAGCTCCTTGGTCGCCAAAGCCCTAGTTCTTTGGAGAACGATCACCAACCTGGTCGCCAAAGTTCTATTTTGTCGAAGCTCGGCAGAATCCAATGCTCGACGGAGAAGATAGAGGAGAAGGTCGACGAGACAGTAGCATGCTCGATGTGGCTATCAGTTGGTCAGCAAACAGAAATGCGCCCTAGGTCGTCCAAAGCAGTCGGACGACCAAGAAGGTTCTTAAGGCAACAGAGGACCATCAGATCACCCAGAAGATCGAGCGCGCTCGAGATGGACGTACGTGATTAAGCCATGTCACCTGCTTAATCATTGCTGCTCCGCTCAGCTTCTCAGCTACCCAATCACCCCGATATGCACTCTAGTGCTAGTCCGATGTGTGGAATGTCGCCACGTCATCTCTACTCCCCTACTCTGCATCACAGTCGTCTGATCCTCCTAGCGCGAGAGTTCGAGCCTGATGGACGCACCTGATTTTGCCATGTCACACCTTAATCACAGCAGCTTCATCATGACAGCCCGATCTTATCAGCAGGCGAGCACGGATCTAATCAATGCATCAGATCGCTCTAAAAAGTGTGCCAGGTTTGATAAATCAATAAAAATCCCAAAACTTCAATCAAAATTTGAAAATTTAATTAAAAATTCCAAATAATAATTATTTAATTATGAAAATCAATTAAAATTTTCAAAATAATTAAAAGTTGGGATAATTAATTAAAAAGATCGAAAAGGCAATTATTAATTGGGGGAAAAATTATTAAAAGTATGAAAAAGTTATGGAAAAGTTTGAGAAAATATCTGCCACCTCCAGAAGCTTTCAACCAGTTTCAGGTACCTCCAATCGTCACTGAAAGCCAAGATAGTACCCCAAGAACACCAAATCAAGGCAAACTACTCTCGAAAGCAAAGAAATTCATCTTCCAGGACTGGGGAGCTTATGATAATGGTAAAAGTCACAGCAGATAAGGGTTGTACGATTCCAGCACAGATCTTAAAGCTTCTATAGGCAGATTAATACTAATAGGTCTCTCTAACAGGTCCGGGCCTTCTTCAGGCTCATTAACAAGACATGGACTGCCGTAAATCTCATTAATGGTGACTAGGCCTACCAAGAGAGACTCCCAGCTCATGAGGATTGTAAGTCAAATTTCTTGTCCCCACAAAAAGAGTATCCGATTCTATATCTTAAGGGGGAGAATCAACAGGAGATAACAGATTTGTATCAATCTCTTTTCTGTTTTTCAGGTCTATAAATACCTTCCTCCACCTTCAGCCAGAAGGTAATCAGAAATTTCTCTCTCAAACTCTCTCTGTGTGGTTCTGACTTGAGCATCGGAGGGTCTATCGTTAGGGCCAACCCCGCTATTTCAAGTTTTTTACAAGTCCATCGGCTGCATCAGTAACGGTCGAATTTAGATCAAGGTGCTCTTTCAACGATCCAGATCCAATCTCAGGAGCTCTAACCACTTTTTACGGCGATGATCAAATGTTAGATCTTTAGTAATTTCCTTCAAAATATAAACTCTCTATCTGTTGGCTCCTATATCAAAATAAGCAGCAACAATGGAGTTATGGAGTTTTATATAAAAAAATTAGGTTTTCTCTCATATCGCTTCTTTTCCTTCGTACGACCACCACCAAAAATTTTAAATCACCCGCAGGGGGGGAGGTGAATAGGGTGATTGTGGGAAAATTTAAAACTTAAATAAAATGCGTAAAGTAAGAAGATAGAGTTAGAGAATGCAAATAAAGCAAGCACACAAGAAATAAGATATAACGTGGTTCGATCCCCAGGTCTACGTCCACACCCCCTACCTGTAGCAATTATCCGTCACAAGCGTTCCACTATACTTTAAACCCTTGTACATTGATTTTGGAATTCAGGCCGAGAGACCTATTACACCCGCAGGGCTTCTACAAACAAGTCCAACAAAACTTATCGAAGTGAAAGAAAAAGAAAAAACTCTTAAGATCTATAACGATCTTGACTGAAGAAAACAATAAAAACTCTCACACTCGGATCGTTGATTGAATGATTAGTTCAGAAGAATTATGATTGCAAAAGGTGAAGAATACTCAGTGAATTTACCTCTATTTATAGAGTGAGGAAATGTATCTTTCCAAAAAAAAATAAAAAGATATTTCCGAAAATAGTCAAAACTGTACGAGTGCGGTCGATCGCTTTATTGAGCAGTCGACCGTTCACTCTTCAACTAAAAGTTGAAGGGTGACCAGTCGACTGACTCACTTTTTGAACTAGATGGGCGGTCGACTGTTGTGACGGTCGACCGACATATTGTACGGTCGACCACTATAATGCAGATTCAACATTAATTTGGCGAATCCACTTTATATTCTTTCCAAATACTAATCAATCAATCAACGACTCTTTACATAGTATTGTCTTAAAAAACAAAAATAAATAATTGATTATTGCTGGCTTTCTTGAGGAATTGAAGCGCATGTTTCTTGTGTTGCAATCTTCTTTGATATTGGCAATCTTTTCGATACTTTCCGCTTTTGCTTGATTGCAAATCATTTTGTATTTTTATTATGGTTTTTCTTTTTCTGTAAATCATGTGAAACTCAACTAAAAATATTAGTTGTAAATGATATGTTTTGTGCACATCAAACTTAAGGTCAACAATCTCCCCCTTTTGGTGTGAATAAACATACCTTAGGATTTAAGAATAATGAAAAGTTAAGTAATCCCCCTTAATCCAATATCCCCCCTAAATTCATGCACACTTAAGAATTTAATAAATGTGTTTTCATAATGCATCCTATATGTTAAAACAAAAAAAAAATGCATTCCTAAACTTGAGAAACATACAATTTTTAGGAGATATAAATTTAAGAAACAAAAGTATGACATTATAGTAAAGAGTATTAGATTTTAGAGAACCATAGGAAAATCTACTTACATGATACCGTTGATCACGTAACTCTTTGATATACAGTAAGAGTTCTACATGATATTATAGATTTGAGATTTCACTAATACAGAATAGAGAATATAATAGAGGAGAGACAAGAGTTGAAAATTCTAAGTTGAAATATTTCTCCCCCCAATTGGAACACACCAAAAGATGCAAAATATAGCTGCGGTAAAACACGAAGACTTGAAGAATTGATGAGAAATCCTAGAAAGAAGTTGACAGAATAGGGGCTGGTCGACCGGTCGAAAACAACACCAAAACATGTCAACTATAAACAAGAATAGAAAGCAGGACGGGCGACCGCACAGTTGACCAAACCGCAAAGTTTCTTAAGTTGAAATATCAATAATGTTTAATTCTCCTTTCAAAAAGTGAAAACGTTTTTCTTCTAAGGGTTTTCTAAAAATATCAGCTAGTTGGGAATCAGTTGAAACATAATAAAAAACAATATCTCCCTTTTGAAAATGATATTTAATGAAGTGATATCGAATTTCTATATGCTTAGTGCGACTATGTTGATCAAAATTTTTAGTCATATGAACAGTTCTAGTATTATCACATTTAATGGAAATATGATCGAAATATACCTTATAGTCTTCTAGTGTGTGTTTAATCCATAATACATCGGCACAACAAGATCTGGCGGCTATATATTTGGCTTCGGCTGTGGATAAAGTGATGGAGTTATGCTTTTTAGATGCCCAAGAAACGAAATCCTGCACCATGGGGATCAGAGAGGGGAGGGGGCTGTGAACCAAATCGGTCGTGGTGAGGGCTAAGGGGCTCGGGAGGGACCCACGACAACTCGGAGAGCGGCGACACTCTATTTAGCCACCACAAGTGCATTCTTCGTCGGTGGGGGAGTTGAGGTCGAACTGGCGGACCTCTTGCGGCTCTTCTTCAAGCCCTCTGGTGTTTTCCTCACCAGTTCGAGTCTCCGAGCAATGTTCTCGTTTTCGTTGATCATGCCTGCAAAGAAAAGAAGAAGTTAGATAGAACTGAACCTAAATAAAAATATTACTACCAAGAAAACCTACTAGGGTTTGTCGGACTTAGCCACCACTTAACCAAGTGCTTCTCCTTCAACTCAGTCCACACGATACCCCCCCCCCCAACTCCCAAGAGCAAACATGCGTTTAAACACCTCTAATTCCTCCTTGGTGTACTCCCTCTCCTTAGGGGGCTTGACTTTCGAGACATTGTACTCCCACTGCATAGGGATGCCCCATGGTTCAACAACGCGAACCACAAAGTACTTACAACACCAGTCCTTGGTCGAGTTGGGGTGATCCTTGACTGCATGTTTCTTGGTCCGAGGGGATAAATAGTACCGCCCGGATCCCACTTGGAAGAAGCAAAGATCAAAGCACCACCGAAAATATTCAAACTCAGCGCCACGCCTCTCCTTTTCCATAACAACAAGAAGCTGAGCATATGCTTCCACGAGTTCGGACCCAGTTGTATTGGGCACTCCTCAAACCAGGTCAACACCTTCTTGATGAAGGGGTAAATCGGCAAATGTAGGCTCGACAAGAATGCGTCGAAGGAAAACATGCACACCCCTGGTTCAAGGGATGTAGTAGGTTGGATGGGTCCGGGAGGAAAGAGCTCGAACTCCCCAGAATAAAAAATACATTCCGAATACGATCAACCTCGATGAGTTGCCACCCTGGCAAAGGAATTTGATCCCCGAACCAAATCAGGTCCTAGAGGTCCTGAGGGTATACCTAGGTGAAAGAGGGATCTAGGAAATATGGGTGCCCCACTGTAGTACCCCGTATTTTTAAATATTATTTTTAAGAGTTATAAATAAATTAAAATAATTTTTGGAGATTTAATAAATATTTTTTCTGACGATTTATCTTTTTACACGTGCAAAACACGTGAAAATATTTTCTTGGGAATTTCAAAGTCAAAAATTATTTTGTGTAAAATCATTATTTATTATTAGATATTATTTGTGAATTTTCATAAATTTTTTGATATTTATTGGACCTATTTACAAATATTACAAAAAGAATGACTTTTGTGCAAAATTATCAATTGGAGTGAAAACTCTAGATTTTCGGATTTTTGGGCTGGGTATAATGCCTAGTCAACTTAGGGTTAAAAAATTTTACTTTTTGTTTTGATGAATTTGATTTATTTTACAAGTTTCGATAAAAGATGATCTTTTTGCAAAATTGTCATTTTGAGGGGTAAAAATGTAAATTCGTTTTCTGGGTTTCCCCTACAGTGACAACTGATGCTAGTGGGGTTCTTTTTGATTTTTGAACTTTATTAAATTGGTTTTAAATAATTTTCTAGTATGGGGATCTATTTATGTAAAGGTATATTTTAAAAGAAGTATTTTTGCAAATGTGTTCAAAACCCTAAAAACCTATATTCTGGCCTATTTAAAAGGTGGAGTGCAGCCGTCTTTTGCTGCAAAACACAAAGGATTTTATTATTATTATTTCTTGGATATTTAAAGAGAATATCTTGGATTTCTTGCGAAGGAGAGGCTTTTCTTATTTTCTACTTGTCTTCGTTCGATTTCTTCAACAAGGTGAGTGATATATTTGTTTTGTTTTGTTCTTTGGATGTTTTATGTAGTGTTTCATCTATTAGAAAGCATGCTAGGGTTTCGGTATGAATATGGTTCAGTCGGTATTTTACCGTACCGTACCGAATAATGTGTAGAATTTCCTCCATAGTTTCCAGTTGCATTTCCTTGGATTCTTGGAGCTCAAAATTATGTGTTGAACTCTTTTTCGAATTCTATTGGTTCCATTATATTTTCGAAATCCCTGTAATCAAGATTTCAGATAAATCATAAAGTTAGTTTCAGAGAAATCCCTATGGATGCATGTACTGGTTCTTGCCCAATTTCCTTAAGTAAAGCTTCAGGTTTAATTCTTTGATGTGGAAGAGATACATGTTCTTAGTTCTGTACAAATTCACTTGTCATTTATTTGCACTTCCTTTTGCATCCAGCATGACAAGCTTATGATTCCTAATTTTTATTGCTTTCACCTATGCTGAGTACACCTTTCGCGTATTGCAGTTGCAGTGCAGTTTTCCAGTAGCAGGTCTCATTGAAATTTTTTTATTTTACTGGTTATTGCATTTGTTTCATTTAGAGTTTAACATATTTTATAATCTCTGATTGCTAGATCAGGTTTTAGTGAATTTAAGAATAATTTATGATAATTGACTCATTGAACTCAGGCGTGTTTTGTACAGTATGTTTAATTCACATGAACCTTGTATCAGTCATGCAAATGACATCACTGCCAAAAGTTGGTTTGGACTCACAGAGTTATAGTGTGTATATATATATATATATATATATATATATGAAATATAATATGGGAATATGCAGTTCTCGATAAAATTTAAAAATGAAAATCAAATTGATCACATCTAGAAGCCAGACCAAAATTTACCCCCATCCATTGAATCAGAATATGTATTTCATCATCTGTGTCATCTTGGTATTGGTCGATACCTAAACCATGCTTTCTATGTTAAATGATTTACCAAGATATATCACAACATAATTAAATTGTTACTAATAGTTGTCACTACTTCTAACTCTTCGCATTTCTCAGTGATATCACCGTTGGGCCGAAATTATGTTTCATATAGACTTGGATGTGAAGGTTTACCTCTGTCTCATATTGATTCGGAAGTTGGGATATGAATGAGTGTGCATTGACTGTTGATGCCGCTTGAATTATTTGTTCATCATTTGCGTCTAGGTTTCCAACCTTCAAATTGTCTTTAATTGTACCAGAGAAGAGTGATGGCTCTTGGGAAACTGCTGCTACGTTTCTTCTAAGAAATCTTAGATTGAGATCCTTGATGTTGTGATCGTCTAGGAGAACCTCACCTGCCAGTTTAGATTGATCTTTTAGGCTTATAGAATAACTAATTAACTATGCTTGCCACTAATGTACCTAAATAGATCATACTAATTGAGATACATCAGTACTAACTGTAAACATGAACTCATGCATCTTTTGCGATATGTAATATTGAGAAGTTCCTTAAAGAAATTCAGCTTAATCGAATCGTTTGGGTATTTAGATTTATATTAAATTCCTCACTCCTAGATCATTGCTGCAATAGAATCCTCTTATATCCTTTTGCGACTTTTATGAAGTTTATGCTTATGCTATTGTTCCCTGCTTGCTTTTGGAATGAAAATGGATTTTTGGTCTATTCTGTTTTTGTTTCGGTAGTTGTGTGATATTGTTAACTTGTTATTTTTATTGGTACTGATATTTGCTAAGGTATTTGTTGGGTCATATTTGGTATAACACTAATACCGAACCGTACCAACCGAAGTAGTCGGTATACCGAAGTTTCGGTATACCGATCTTTTTGGTTGGTAACGGTTTGCATATTTTCATACCGAACTAGTTTGGTATGGTAATGGTACAATGTCAAAGAGTTCGGTACCGTACCGAGCCCACCCCTAACTGCTCTGACTGATGTTTTCTTGAGTTTTTCTGATGTTTCTTCGAATGATTGTTCCCTTAATATTATATTATTTCAAAAGATGTTTTGCTACAGATTAAAAAGGTTTTACAAAGTTTTATATTGGAGCTTTAAATGTATTCTTTTGGACCTTATTGAGCTATACGTGCTTTCAAAGGAATTGATGTTTTGTGTTGTTCTACAACTTAAAAATATGGTTTTTAGTTATTTAATGGATTTAATATTTATTTGGATTCTGGAATTTTATAAAAGATTTGGGCTTTGTTGATTGGAGAAGTTTCTTCATATGATCGTTTTGACGACGGGTTTGTGAGTTTTGGTCTTGATGATATCTCTAGGAGTTAAGTGGGAGTCTTGTGAACTGGCAGTTGAGATTTGTTAATTTAAACCAGTTGGGTATTTGGGTTGTTGTTGAGTATTTAAGTCCGGCAGGATACACTAACTCTAAAGATGGGGATTTTGTGTTTTTAATAATAATCAACTTAAGGACAGGCCCTAGTGGAGATGTGATGGAACTTGGGAAACGTAACTATATGCTCTTGGTTTTGTTAGTCCAACGGATGCGTTCCAGGACTGTGTTGTTCTGTCTCGAGAGGACATTTGTATGTTCGTGTGTCGAGGGTCTGCAAACCTATTCATGGAGCATGCAGGGTGCATTCGCGTGTCGAGGGTCAGCAGACCTATTCATGGAATGTACCTGGTGTATCTGCACGTTGAGGGCCTTGCAAGCCTATTCATGGGGTACACGGCAGGGAGGTGATTCTCTAGTTTTTGAGCTATTCTTACATGATGATTGCGCGTCGAGGGCTGTGGTGCCTATTTCCGGAGTATTCTGGATCTTGTTTCCATCACCGTAGTAGGATTAGTTGCATAACGAGGGATCTAACCCTATAAAGTGGAGAACGTTAAGGGCTTGCACTGGACCTATGTAGTATAGAATGCATAGAATCCGACAAGTATGCATTAGAGAGTCAGCATATAGCAATTATGTTTTCTTGACTTGGTTTATATGCATAATGATTTCTTTTTTCCTACACTTAACACTTAGTCCAGATTCACTTGATGTTTTCATGTATTACTATTTACTATCTTATATTCCTTGATGTTTTCATACTTTACTTATTGTTATTTCTTATTTCAATTATTCTTGCTGTTAATACATGTTGTTGATTACTCTATGCCTTATGTTTTATTTATGTTGTTTTCTCTTATGTCACTCACACCGTTATGGCTGACCCCTGTAGTTTTGGGGGTTACGGTTATCTCTAGCCGCATGTTTTACAGGTAGGTGCTTATAGCTTAGGATTTGGATGCTTGCGCTAGAATGTTAAAAGAGCTATGTAATTTGTAAAAGAAAGTGTAGTAAAGAAAAGTTTGTAATTCAAGGTATTTTGTATTCCACTGTATTTTGTAAATAATTGATGTAATAAAAGTTTGAAATAAAAAATATCTATGTTTTTGGCTATATTTACTATTGCAATTAAAGTTGATGCTGAAAACTGTGCCACGTATTTCTGAGATATCATATTGAAAATTCGTGGCGCTACATCCACTCTATGGCCGTCCAAATACTCATTGGGTTTGGGCGTCTATATATGGTTAGCCTCGGAAAGGACTATTTTCTTCCTCTTGCACTTTGGAGACCTTGGATGGACGGGCTATATCTGAACGTCGTCCTCCGCTCATGGGGGAGGCATTCCCATTACGTCTTCCTTATCATAAGATGACCCCTGAACTTCACATCCTCCCTTGGATAATGATCCTCGACTCCCTTCCTCCAACAACTAAGAGTGGATTGACTCTGTTTCACAGGAGAGAGAAGCTCTGAGAAAAAAATGACCAAGTAAAAAGAATAATGAAGGGGGTGGAGGATTTATAGAGAGAAATGGGGAAAGAATCTGGAGAAACGCCTCAATAACCACAAATAATGATGTGAAAGTATTTTCTTCGTCCATGCATCTTGTCACGCCCTGCTTCCCAAAATGAATAAGGAATACGGATACGAGACAAAAGCCCAGCGAATAATTTTCATCATCCATAAGCTGTTCAGGAATCTTTACAATATTTCACAAGAAAATCAGAGTCGGAAACAAAAGATACAAACAGGCAAGCATAACTTGAAACAAGATACCAACAGAAATTACTTGAAACCAAATATAATAATCTTAAATAATCAAATTATGAACAAGTCAAATATTCTGGGTCACATCGCCCAAATACAAGATAAATATCCAAGAAATCAAGTACATCTTATTCAAGTTCAAGCCACAAGTAATAATAAAATCATAAAGCAGAAAATCCAGCACTAATACATCATCTCGCCTGGCAGCCGACCATCGCGATCTGCAATTAGTAAATTTGCAGGAGAAGGAAGAATAAAAACAAGTACCCGTCAATTGCAAGTTACGGGCCACTTATAATGTAGGATACAAGTGCATGGAATGGGTAAATCTAAATAACAAAACTAGCATGGTATAATCATGATAACAGGATATAAATCATAGTATGGCAAGACAAGCAAGTATAATAGCATGTGTCAAGTGTCAAGTGAACAAGTGTCATGCATCAAGTAACCAATGTCAATAATCATGTAATCATGTAGCATGTATCAAGTATCAAATCTCATATATCATATAGTCAAGTGTCAAGTAGGCATGTATCATGTTCAAGTGTCATGTAAGCATGTATCATATCCAAGTGTTAAGTTTAAGTCTTGTAGTTATTACTATCTAGGTAGCACTTCATGTATCCCGGTTTTTACTACATGGTTGCTACAACAAACAGTTTTGATTTAGATTTTGTAGGGGACCATACAGGGCAGTGTACTCAGGGACAAGCTCCAAGTATCATGTAATCATGTATCATGTAAACAAGCTCCAAAACCCAAACAATCTCCAGTTTCATGTGTGTATGTGTCATGTATATCGTGTCAAGCTCCACATGTAAACAAGCTCCAATAACCACTAGGTTCTTCCGAGTACACGTTTCTGCACTATCCACTACTAGATTTTTTTCCTTAACCCCGGCTTGGTTATTTTATTATTAAAGTCAAAAAAGAATGTAGGTGTGCAAAAATATATCAATTATAACACGGCATGATCATGAGGCAAGTTCAAGTTGCAAGATAAACATGTACGTACACAAGATATCTCATAAAAGAACTAAAATAAATAAATCTCAAGTTCAGGATAGCAAGACCACTCTGTGGTAAAACAGTGATTCCTAGTGTTACAAACAAGCAAATCTGGATCCGTTGAAGGATCTGGAAAATAGACTTCCACACGAATCTAGCGAGTATAAATAAGTCATATACTAATTCACAAAATCATAACTCAAAACTGGTTTTAATACAGAAAATAGGTTCAGCCAGAAATCAGGAAAACGAATCCAAGAACAGGAAAACAGCATGAAAACAGATTAAATAAATCCAAGAAAAATTTGGGGCATCCCTCTATATGTCCAGTATCTAAATGTAAAGTTTCATATTTTTCCAGTGAAATTAGATCATTCATCAAAAATAGGAAAGCATCAAGAAAACATAGTTTGGCAAATCTGGAATTCCCAATACTGCTTTACGAAAACTAAGATATCTCACAACCAGTGAAACGAAATCCAATTCCGCCAAAGGGATATGAAAATAGATAAAATATACTACCTTTCACATTTCACAAACATTTTTAATACAGTAAAAAGAATCATAGTGAAAATAAGGTTCTTTACAGAACAGTGAGTAAAATACAGCAAGTATAGACTTCATAAACGAGCATGAAATAACACATAAAACTCATCAATAGAATTCACCAAAATTCTGGGTAACCCTAACTAGACAAAGAAACACTGACCAAAGTTTTGAATCAAAATAATATATGTAGCATAGTTCTTTAAAATGATTTGTCATCAAAATTACCGAAAAACAAAATCTGGAAAAGATCGACACCTCTGCAGTAAATCAGTCATAACTCACTCATACGAAACCCAAATCAAGCATGGTCAGAGGGGTTTGAAAATAGACTAAATTATATAAAACTCATGTTTCATACCGAAATCAAGATACTGACTTTAAGACAGTCCAAAACAGCAAATAAAACAGATCAGCGACAAAATACAGATTTTCCCCTTAAAAACCAAATTAACATAGATTCACGAAAACTGATCCAAACACACCCAAACTTGAAATCGAGTCTACCAAGTGTCTAAACAGCATAATTTAGGGTAACTAACATGTCCACGCCAAGAATTTCACATGGGTCTCAACCAAATCACGAATTCTCACAAGAATCTCACATACATGCTCAAAGTTCAAGAACAGGTAAATCCTAGGTTAATTCATGTTCATATTGTGTCGTGAGTCATCTATGACCAAATTTTCAAAATAGAGACAAAACCCATCAAGAAAATCACAAACAAGAGTCGTCTCTAGACCCAACTACACTATAGGTAAACTTTTTTTACTTGTATCAAACAAATAAATTGGACTACAAGTTACTTGCCTTAACCGAAGATGAAGAACGATGAAATCAAGAGTAAGAAGCAAAACCCAAAAATGAAAATCCGTGAAACAATGCATCCAAGCAACGAACCCACGAACAACTCGCACGATCCCAAGTGCGTACTCTCAATCAAACGAGAGAGAGACGGCGACAACTTGTGGCCAAGCGAACCCACCAAGATAGAGAACTAGGATTAGAGTGCGGTGGTGCGGAGGAGGTCGGCCAAGAGGATGAGGGGTTTCGGCCTCGGGATGAGCACAGGCTGGAAGGGGGGTCGGGAGGTGGTCGGGATGGTGTAGGCTGGGCATCGGGGTGACCAGCAGGCCGAAAGGGGGTCGGGGCTATGTGCAGGTGTGCAGGCCGGAAGCAAGGAGATGGAGAGAGAGAGAGAGAGAGGGAGGCCGGGTTGTGAGAGATGGAGTTAGGGTTAGGGTTAGGGTTAGGGTTTGAGAGGGGGTATAATAGAGTATATATAGGGTTTTAGGGTGTGGGTTATGGGTATTGGGTTGTGGGTATTTCGGTTTAATTGGGTATTAGGAGTAGTAGTAGGTTATACCAATGGGCTTTGAGTCAATTAAATAGGAATACAACTGTATAGGATAGCAAACGGGTTCAGGAATTCTAATTTGGCTTTGGTAGTCAAATAGGGTTCAAACAGAAGATTGGAAATAGGACAACCAAAACACCATCATCACAATCACCCAAAAATATATAAAATGAAGAGAACGAGACCGAAATGAAGAAAGAAAAAAAATAATGAAGAACGAAATAAAAGAGACAACCAATCAAACATAAAGAGCTCAAAATGAAATAAAACGAATATATATTGAAAACAAGTCCAATATACGGTTCAGAAAGAAATACAAGAGAGAAAATACACTAAACGAAAAATGCACTCCAAAATACACAAAATGAGAAACAGGGGTTACAATCCTACCCACCTAACAAGAAGAATTTCGTCCTTGAAATTCAAAATAAGATACATAGGGTAACCCCCGAAAACAACCAAAAGAACAAAAACAAAACTACTCAAACAAATGAAGAAACTTCTGCTGAATCTCCTCCTCCAGCTCCCAAGTTGACTCACCAGGCAAGTGAGAATTCCAAGCAACACGAACCAACTTAATGACCTTTTTCTTAAGCACTTCTCCCGCCGATCCACTGTAGCAATAGGCGGAATCTCACAAGTCAAATTCGGCCGAACGGTCAACTCAGAATAGTCGATCACGTGGCTCTCATCTCGGATATATCTCCTGAGTTATGAGACATGAAAAACATCGTGCACTCCTGATAAAGCTGGCGGCAAAGTAAGACGATAGGCTTCCTTGCGTACTCGCTCCAAAATCTCAAACGGTCCAATAAATCTAGGGCTAAGCTTGCCCCCACCACCGAACCGAATGACACCACGCCACGACGATATCTTTAGGAAAACATGGTCACCAACACCAAACTCCAAAGCTCTCCGATGGACATCGGCTCATCGCTTCTGCCTGTCCTGAGCTGCCTGCAAATGCTTCCTGATCTGAACCATTGCATCAACTGTCTTGGTGATCAACTCCAGACCCAACAACTTTCTCTCACCAATGTCATCCCAGCACACTGGTGATCTGCACTTCCACCCATAGAGTGCCTCGAACGGAGCAGCTTTAATACTGGCCTGAAAGCGATTATTGTAAGAGAACTCTACAAGATGCAAATGATCCTCCCAAGACCCACCAAAGTGAAGCATATAGGACCTCAACATGTCCTCAAGAATCTGAATAGTCCGCTCTGACTGTCCATCAGTCTGGGGATGAAATGCTGTACTGTACTTTAATTTGCTCCCCAAACTGTTCTGAAGACTCTCCTAGATCTGAGACCTGAATCTCGTATCCCTGTCGGATACAATACTGACTGGAACCCCATAAAATCTAACAATCTCACCTCCCAACTAGGCTCTCAGTAGACTGACCGACTCGAAAATGAATGAAGTGAGCACTCTTCGTCAAACAGTCGACAATCACCCAAATAGCATTATGACCCTTAGGACTCCTCGGTAAAGCGGTCACAAAATCTATAGTGATATGTTCCCACTTTCACTTTGGAATAGGAAGCGGTTGAAGAAGTCCAGCGGTTCTCTGATGCTCTGCCTTAACCAGCTAGCAGACCAAACATTGAGAAACAAACCGAGCAACAGCCCTCTTCATACCATACCACCAGAAATGAAGCTTCAAATCCCGATACATCTTAGTACCACCACGATGGATCAAATATGAAGACTAATGAGCTTCTTCAAGCAACCTCTGACGAACTTCACCCTTAGGGACACACAACTGGGAACCAAAACGAAGCGAACCATCTGCATGAATAACCATGTCCGTCCTGGATCCAGACTCACTCTCAGCTCAAAAACTCCGCAACTGTGCATCACTAGCCTGCGCCTCTTTAATCTGATCAACAAGAGACGACTACAGCTGAAGCACCAAACAACTCCGACCACAATTCGGCAACACAACATCCAACTCCAACATCCTCATCTGCTCAATGAGATCACTCTGCTGAGTAAGAAACATAACGGCTGGTCCCCTTCTCAAAGCATCAGGCACCAAGTTTACTTTACCAAGATGGTATTGCAAACTGATGTCATAATCGGCCATACGTTCCAACCAATGCCTTTGCCTCATATTCAACTCCTTCTGGGTGAAGACGTACTTGAGACTTTTGTGGTTTGTAAAGATCTCCACTCGGTCTCCAAGTAAATAATGTCTCCACAGCTTCAAAGCATGAATCACTGCCGCTAACTCCAAGTCATGAGTAGGATAGTTCTTCTCGTGCGGCTTCAACTGCCTCGATGCATACGCAATGACTCGGCCCTTCTACATCAAAACTGCTCCAAGACCCTTACCAGAAGCATCGCAGTGAATCACAAATCTACCTGAACCATCGGGAATAGTCAACAGGCGCTGATGTCAATTTGTTCTTCAACTCAACAAAAGCCTCATTGCACTCATCAGAACAACAAAACTTCTGATCCTTCCTAGTCAATTTAGTCAATGGTCATGCTATCTTCGAAAAATCTTGGACGAACTTTCGATAATAGCCAGCCAAACCGAGAAAACTCCCGAAACTGACTTGGGAATAGGCCAATCTTTCACAGCCTCCACCTTGGCCGGACCCACAAAAACACCATCGTCAGAAATAATGTGCCCCAAGAAAGAAATCCTGTCGAGCCAAAACTTGCACTTGCTGAGTTTCCCATAAAGCTGATTCTCTTTCAAAGTCTCCAGAACCACTCTAGGATGCTCAACATGATCTTCTCGATTCCGAGAATACACCAAAATATCATCAATGAAGACCACCACAAATCTATCCAAGAACTGAGAGAAAACCCGGTTTATAAGACTCATGAATAAAGCTGGCGTGTTCGTGACCCCGAACGGCATCACACGATACTCATAGTGCCCGTATCTAGTTCTGAAAGCAGACTTCTGTATATCTGCAGCCTTCACCTTGACTTGGTGATACCCAGAACGAAGATCTAACTTCGAGAAAATAGCAGCCCCACACCACTAATCAAACAAATCATCTATCCTGGGCAATGGATACCAATTCTTCACAGTAACTCTGTTTAGTTCTCGATAATCCATGCACAGTCGACATCTACCATCCTTCTTGTCAACAAAAAGGATCGGAGCACCCCAAGGCGAAATACTAGGTCTGATGAAACCCAAATCAAGCAACTACTGAATCTACACCTTAAGCTCTGCTAGCTCAACCGGTGCCATCCTGTAGGGACTCTTCGATATCAGTGCTATTCCAGGCTGAATATCAATACCGAATTCCACTTCCCTATCAGGGGGTAAGCCAGGAAACTCATCTAGAGAAACATCCAAGAAATCCCAAACTACTAGAGGCGCAACCTCACAGCTTGAGTGTAATTCCATCACACAATCCACCTGTTCACTGCGGTCTTTGTTCGGTCAAGGAAAGACTCTCCGGCATGGAACTCAAATTCTACTCGATCTGGAATTCTGAAGAAAACTTTCTTGGCACGGCAATCAATAATGGCATGGGCTTCACCCAACCAATCCATACCCAGAATAACGTCGAATCCCGAATTTCCCATTGTAATCAGGTTGGCTTTGAAATCTGCATCCCCAATAACAACGAAACATTGTCTGCACTCACGGAAACAAATGACAACTCCACTATCTGTCACAATGTTCCAAGCCTCTGACATGTTGCTACATTCTAACTGATGGCGAACGAAAAATCGAAAGGAGACAAAAGAATGGGTTGCCCCAAAATCAAAAAAAAACATAGGCAGAAAAAGAGCAAACAAGGATGATACCTAAAAGGAATCAAAGACAAGGAGAAAGAATAGAAAAATAAGGGTGAGGGAAAAACAACAATGCAGGGAGATAACATAGAGAAGCAAAACAGGACCAAAAGAAAGAAAACAATAGAGAAACAAAACAACAAAACAAGATATACCTGCCACAACGCCTTCAGCTGTCTCAGCATCTACAGCAGTCAAGTTGAAAGCTTGACCTCTCTTCGGAACAGCGGTCCTCTGACCGACAATCTGATGCTGGGAAGGAAGTGATGGCCTAACTGGACCACGAGCTGGAACTGCTGGCTGGACAGGACCACAGACTGGAAGAGTCGCCCTCTGCTATGGACAATCCCGCAAAGTGTGGTCAGGAGCACCACAAGCAAAACAACGGTGATTGGCCTACCTACAGTCCTTGAGCTCATGCCTGGCAAGTCGGCAAAAGTCGCAAAAAATACACCTCTGGGAACCAGCAGAAGAGTAAGGAGCTTCTCTAACTGGATGGGCGAAAAACAGGCATCCGAATAGGCCACCAGAAGGCCTAGCAACGGTAGCGGGAACAGTTTGCTGAGAAGAAGACGAACCACCACGAGCCTGCTCCTGAGCTCGGGCTGCCTCAAGAGCCTCAGTGTAGGTACGCAAGCGAAGAGAGACAAGATGCCTCTTGATATCCTGCTCAAGCCCATTTGTGAATCTATGAGCCCTATCCTCTTCGGTTGCCACAAGAACGGCAGCGAAGCGGCTAAGTCTAGTAAACTCAGCTGCGTACTCATCCACTGACCTAGGAACCCTATTGCAAGAAAGTCCATTTTACAACATTGCATGAACAATTATGTAACAAATCCAAAATGGAATAATGACTTAACCTGTTTTAGGGCCAGGAATTGCTGTTCCATCTCAACTCGAGTACTACTGGGGAAGAATATCTCCAAGAATCCCCGAGTGAAAGTAGCCCAAGCAGTAGGCCTCTCAAGTCGCTCAAACTCGGCCATCCACCAGATATGGGCCAGATCCACTAGCTGGATGGAAACAACGTCCACCCGATCAGCCTCGGCAATACGAGCCGCTAACAATAAGCGCTCAGTCCGGATCAACCACTGTTCAGCCTCCAAAGGCATTTCAGTGCCGGAAAAACGGTCGGAATGCAGCCTCATAAAATCTGTAACTGTCCCTGGACGAGGCAGAAGATTTGCCGGTACAGGCATAACAGGAGGCGGAACCTGGGCAGCTTCAAGAGCAGCCATCACAAGATCACTGTGGTTTTGCTGCTGATTAATTAGCCGCTCAAGCACAGCCATGACAGCCTCAATCGAATCAACCTGCGACTGAGAAAAACCTCTGCGAGCCATAGTCTGCGTCCAGAATCAGAGTTGGTATAAATTCATTTATGTATGCATGGTTGGTGAAATGTTGTGCAGATCCCAGTTGGAACCAAGCTTGTCTAATATATTAGGCAACTAATACATTAGCCAAACCTCGCTCTGATACCAATAAGAACCCTGTCACGCCCTGCCTCTCAAAATGAATACGAAATACGAATACGAGTCAAAAACCCAGCAAATGATTTTCATCATCCATAAGCTGTTCAGAAATATTTACAATATTTCACAAGAAAATCAGAGTCGGAAGCAAAAATACAACCAGGCATGCAAACTTGAAACAAGATACCAACAGAAATTACTTGAAACCAAATATAATAATCTCAAATAATCAAATTTTGAACAAGTCAAATATTCTGGGTCACATCGCCCAAATACAAGATAAATATCCAAGAAATCAAGTACATCTTATTCAAGTTTAAGCCACAAGTAATAATAAAATCATAAAGCAGAAAATTCAGCACTAATACATCATCTCGCCAATACCATCTGGCAGCCGACCATCCTGATCTGCAATTAGTAAATTTGTAGGAGAAGAAAGAAGAAAAACAAGTACCCATCAATTGCAAGTTACGGACCACTTATAATATAGGATACAAGTGCATGGAATGGGTAAATCTAAATAACAAACCTAGCATGGTATAATCATGATAGCAGGATATAAATCATAGCATGACAAGACAAGCAAGTATAATAGAATGTGTCGAGTGTCAAGTGAACAAGTGTCATGCATCAAGTAACCAGTGTCAAGAATCATGTAATCATGTAGCATGTATCAAGTATCAAATCTCATGTATCATGTAGTCAAGTGTCAAGTAGGCATGTATCATGTTCAAGTGTCATGTAAGCATGTATCATGTTCAAGTGTCAAGTTTAAGTCTTTTAGTTATTACTATCTAGGTAGCACTTCATGCTTCCCTATTTTTACTACATGGTTGCTACAACAAACAGTTTTGCTTTAGATTTTGTAGGGGACCATACAGGACAGTATACTCAGGGACAAGCTCCAAGTATCATGTAATCATGTATCATGTAAACAAGCTCCAAAACTCAAACAAGCTCCAGTGTCATGTGTGTACGTGTCATGTATATCGTGTCAAGCTCCACATGTAAACAAGCTCTAATAACCACTAGGTTTTTCTGAGTACACGTTTCTGCACTATCCACTAATAGATCTTTTCCTTAACCCCGGCTTGGTTATTTTATTATTAAAGTCAAAAAAACATGTAGGTGTGCAAAAATATATCAATTATAACATGGCATGATCATGAGGCAAGTTCAAGTTGCAAAATAAACATGTACGTGCACAAGATATCTCATAAAAGAACTAAAATAAACAAATCTCAAGTTCATGACAGCAAGACCATTCTGTGGTAAAACAGTGATTCCAGTGTTACAAACAATCAAAACTAGATCCGTCGAAGGATCTAGAAAATAGACTTCCACACGAATCCAGAGAGTATAAATAAGTCATATACTAATTCACAAAATCATAACTCAAAACTGGTTTTAATACAGAAAATAGGTTCAGCCAGAAATCAGGAAAACGAATCCAAGAACAGGAAAACAGCATGAAAACACATTAAATAAATCCAAGAAAAATCTGGGACATCCCATTATATGTCCAGTATCTAAATGTAAAGTTTCAGATTTTTCCAGTGAAATTAGATCATTCATCAAAAATAAGAAAGCATTAAGAAAACATAGTTTAGCAAATCTGGAATTCCCAATACTGCTGTACGAAAACTAAGATATCTCGCAACCAGTGAAACGAAATCCAATTCCGCCAAAGGAATATGAAAATAGATAAAATTTACTAACTTTCAAAATTCACAAATATTTTTCATACATTAAAACAAATCATAGTGAAAATAAGGTTCTTTACAGAACAACGAGTAAAATACAGCAAGTATAGACTTCATAAACGAGCATGAAACAACACATAAAACTCATCAATAAAATTCACCAAAATTCTGGGTAATCCCTAACTAGACAAAGAAACACTGACCAAAGTTTTGAATCAAAATAATATATGTAGCATAGTTCTTTAAAATAGTTTGTCATCATAATTACCGAAAAATAGAATCTGGAAAAGATCGACACCTCTGCAGTAAATCAGTCATAACTCACTCATAAAAAATCCAAATCAAGCAAGGTCAGAGGGGTTTGAAAATAGGCGAAATTATCTAAAACTCATATTTTATACCGAAATCAAGATACAGACTTTAAAACAGTCCAATACAGCAAACAAAACAGATCAGTGACAAAATACAGATTTTTCCCTTAAAAACAAAATTAACATAAATTCAAGAAAATTGATCCAAACACACCCAAACTTGAATCGAGTCTACCAAGTGTCTAAACATCATAATTTACGGTAAATAACATGTCCAAGCCAAGAATTTCACATGGGTCTCAACCAAATTACGAATTCTCACAAGAATCTCACATACATGCTCCAAGTTCAAGAATGGGTAAATCCTAAGTTAATTCATGTTCATATTGTGTCGTGAGTCATCTATGGCCAAATTTTCACAATAGAGACAAAACCCATCAAGAAAATCACAAACAAGAGTCGTCTCTAGACCCAACTACACTATAGGTGAACTTTTTTGACTTGTATCAAACAAATGAATTGGAGTACAAGTTACTTGCCTTAATCGAAGATGAAAAACGATGAAATCAATAGTAAGGAACAAAACCCACGAACAAAAATCTGCGAAACATCGCATCCAAGCAACGAACCCACGAACAACTCGCACGATCCCAAGTGCGAACTCTCAAGCAAACGAGAGAGACACCAAAAGAAAGACGGCAACAACTTGTCGCCAAGCGAACCCAACAAGATAGAGAACTAGGGTTAGAGTGCGGTGGTGCGAAGGTGGTCGGCCAAGAGGATGGGGGGTTTCGGCCTCGGGATGAGCACAGGCTGGAAGGGGGTCGGGAGGTGGTCGGGATGGTGTATGCTGGGCGTCGGGGTGAACAGTAGGCCGGAAAGGGGTTGGGGCTGTGTGTGGGTATGCAAGCCGGAAGCAAGGAAAGGGAGAGAGAAAGAGAGAGGCCGGGTTGTGAGAGATGGAGTTAGGGTTAGGGTTAGGGTTAGGGTTTGAGAAGGGGTATAATAGAGTATATATATAGGGTTTTAGGGTGTGGGTCTATGGGTATTGGGTTGTGGGTATTTCGGTTTAATTGGGTATTAGTAGTAGTAGTAGGCTATACGAATGGGCTTTGGGTCAATTAAATAGGAATACAACTATATAGGATAACAAACGGGTTCGAGAATTCTAATTTGGCTTTGGTAGTCAAATAGGGCTCAAACAGAAGATTGGAAAATAGGACAACCAAAACACCACCACCACAATCACCCAAAAATATATAAAATGAAGAGAACGAGACTGAAATGAAGAAAGAACAAAATAATGAAGAACGAAATAAAAGAGACAACCAATCAAACACAAAGAGCTCAAAATGAAATAAAACGAATACATATTGAAAATAAATCCAATATACGGTTTAGAAAGAAATACAAGAGAGAAAATACACCAAACGAAAAATACACTCCAAAATACACAAAATGAGAAACAGGGGTTACACATCTCCTATCAACCATAGAATCCAAGGGATGCGTGAAACGCCTCGATAATTATATTGCTGACATAACATGCCTCGATAATTATGTCAATGATGTGGCACGCCACATCAAACTACAATGATGATGTAGCTAACTGTCTTGGCGGCACCAACGGAGAATTTCCGCTAAGTGTGAATCCCTCTGCAAAAGTCTATTTTTTCCATAGGCTCGGTGCTCGACGTGCCATTCGAGCCTACCGTCCTAAAAGCCTATTTTTCTGTGCTCGACGTGTCATTCGAGCCCACCATAAAATAAATTATTTTTTCATTATCTCGATGCTCGACATGTAGTTCGAGCCCACCATAAAAAAAACAATTTCTTCCATAGGCTCAACGCTCGACGTGTTGTGCGAGCACCCCCTCTAAAATGCCTATTTTTATAGGCTCGGGGCTTGACGTGTCGTCGAGCACCCCCCCCTAAACACACACCCTACCCACCAAAAATGCCTATTTTTTCATAGGCTTGGTGTTTGACTTGTTTGTTCCAGCCCTCCCTCCAAAAACACATTCCCCCCCCCCCCCCCCGAAAAAATGCCTATATATTTTTCATAGGTCCGGTGCTTGACGTGTCATTCGAACTCACGAGGAAATCAAAAGAACTGGAGCTCGGCGATTGTCCCAGTCTGACCCTGTAGGGGTCAACCAAGCCAAGGCCCTATAGGGGTTGGTGCTCGATGTGTCGTTCAAGCGTCCTAGCCCAAAAATGCGAAATGGGCCTACAGATCTCCCCAAAATTTGTCTCCCTTTGATTTTCTAAATAAAAATTCCAAAAAATAATTAAAATTTTGGAAAAAGTTAATTAAAAATTCTTTTAAAATAATTAAAAATTTGGAAAATATAATAAAATTATGAAAAAATAATTATAAATTTAGAAATTTTGATTAAAAAATTCCAAAAAAAAACTAAAAATTCAAAAAATTCTAGGAACAGCATTTCTCACCCTAGAAGCTCCGAACAAGATTCTTAACACCTCCAATCATCCCCGAAAATTACATAGGCTCTTTAAACCATGACGAACATGGCAAAATACTCATCGAAGGCAGAGAAATCCACCATTCATGAGTGGCAGGCTTATGATGTTGGTAAAAATCTCCATCGCGCGATCCATGAAGCTTTCGAGGGTAAAACGGTAATTTCAGAATAACTACAAACCATTAGAGGAACATAGGCTACATCTAGTCCCACTAGCTCAACCAGGCCAGCAGATAAGGCTAACTTACAACCTAATTAAAGGGGGTTTCCAGCTAATTACAACTGACCATCAAATATCGCAAATCAGGTATTATATAACTGATTTGACCCCTTAAGCAAGAAAATCTTCAACCAAACCTGGAAAAGATACATTCTCAAATCTTTCGAATGGAGCAATACACCTAGCCTATAAATACTCTCCCCCCTCAATCAGTAACATGTGATCAATTTTTTACCACTAAAATTTCTCCTTTATTTCTGAATTACTGATTATCGGAGGATCTATCGTCGGGGCCAAACCCAATATTTTAGACTTGTTGCAAGTTTTCTAGTGACATCTCAGCTGCGAACTTCTGATCCAAGTGATCCTAATGATTTTCATTCATCAACAAAGAGTTCACCACCATATTTTCTAGCCAAGATCAACGATTAAATATGCAGTTTCTTCCTCAAAATCCGAACTCATCATCTGATTGCTCCTACACCGAAAAAAATAGCAACATACGGATATGTATAAAAAAAAAGTTGACGAATATCTGTATCTGCATAATATAATATGTATATATAAATTATTTTTATATATAATATAATATTATAAGTTATATGTTAAGTAGTTAACTATATGTACTTAAACGTACAGTTATATTAATCAAGTATGCTTAGGGATGATAATTGGTCAGGCTGGCCCTAACAGCCCTGAAAAAAACTCGATCCAGCCCTAGTCCCATAAAAATGGGTAGAGTAGGGTCTTTTATTTTCTCCCATTTAAAAGTAGGGTCGGGTTAGGGTTTTGCATAAGCACGACCCAGCCAGCTCCTAGCACCAATAATTCTAGATTATACATATATTAATTAATACATAACTCAACTAATTTAATCTGAACCTGAATGGTCTAAACAAAAGATGCCATCAAATATTAATTGGTCCAACTTCACTTAACCAATATCATAGTCTGGACTCAATTAATTTTTTTAAAATAACTGAAATTGTTATTTTTTACTCAAATCAAAATGAGCCATATTTCAAGAGTTCCCACAATTCCCACAATTCCCTTACACTCCAACTCTAAGTCTCCTATCAGTCTACTAGCGCCTCCTCGCTGACCTTCTCTCTGACCTCCTCTCCGATATTTGCTTTCAACTTTCAATACTCAAAACTCTTAACACCGCTCTGCTCAAACTCTTCAATAACGCTTCCACCTCTCTCAAATTTTATATGAGCTGGAATGTATATTAATTCAATTTTCCTTAGCTTCTTTTGTTGTGCTGATTTCATATTTGTAATAAGAAGTGAAAGTCAATATTTATATGTTATCCAAATCTGGTTCAACCACATACGTTAGGGTTGTTCGCGGGTCGGGTTAGGCAATTTTAGAGGATTTTTAACCCGAACTAAAAAGTACGGGTGGGTTTTTAAGACTATCAAAACACATGAAATTATGGTACTAAAATGCGAACCCGAACCCACGAGTTTGGGTGTGTTTCGGGTTTGGGTCAGGTTTTAAAAGTATTGTTCAAGCTCAGGTTGGGTTCGGATGGTTGAACCTTATTGAATACAAGCATTGGAACATTGTTTGTAGAAAGATCAAAATATAACAATATTATTTAATATTTAACTCAAACACATATTCAATTTCAATGCACAAGTTTATTTAAAATATAAAAAAACAATGCACAATAATATATATCATCCCAGCATATAAAACCTACATACATTTATACATGCAAAAACTACCAACATCTCACTTTATATATGCATGATACATAAATACTAATGGTTGTGATAATAATAAAAAAACTAAGGCAAGATATATTATATATTGTATATCATATATTTTATATATTCTTATCTTATATTTTATTAGCAAAAAAATAGAAGAACTTTATATATAAAATACACCCATGCAATTACCTTCTATTTAGAATGGGCGGATTCGGGCGGTTCAGGTTCGGGTTCGGGTTCGGGTTAGGGTTATTAAACATATGAAGCCCACCACAAAAAAATGAGTTCGGGTGGGTTTTTTTAGTTTGGATTCGGATGAGTTTTTAAAGTAAATTTTAATCCTTCATTTACGAGTTGGGTCGAGCGGGTTCAGGTCAAACCTGACCCGATGAACAACCTTAATATATGTCTTTGAGAAATAGTTGAGAAAATTATTGAAGAAACTATACATTTGATATCCAAATTCAAGTCTATATTTGATATAGCGTATCCAATTTGCATCCATATCTTAAATTTGCAGATACAGATAAGATAACTTTTTGGGGGACATCATATCTATATATGTATTCATATCTGTCTTTGAAATGCAAATACGGATGTTGGTATAACCAATATTCAATTTGAATCCAGTCTAAAAACATCCTTAATTTTAGCTAATGGATTAATCAAGCCAAGTTTCTGAGGTCAACTAAAATAAATAGAAGAAAAAGGATATTGGCTATCCCCATCATTGAAAACATGGTGTTTGACATAGTCAACAATCGTTTCAACTACCCAAAATGGCCCCAATAGGTCTATTGCATACGAACTTCAGGCAGTTTAAATGGTGGCATGAGTAACGAATATATTTTGGATTTCAAGAAACTCAACAACTGGGACAATTTATATGGTATCAAATACCAAATGGGATGACACTATAACTATCTCAATTGATATGTGACGATAAGTCATCGTTTCAATTGTATGTTTTAAATTTTAAGAATGGCAGCACTTGGGACAGATGGGCGGTCTCAGATTCCAACTGGGACGGCCTTAAAATAGTTCAAATTGCTAAGTGACAAACTATTATTGTCCAGATTGTACATTATGGATTTACTAGTTGGAATTTACCGTGCACCAAGTGCACGTGGCTTGGTGCAAATAAATGTTGAAAATTTTATCTAAACATACTTGCATTTAGCACACCCATATTCTTCAAACTACAAATTCGACTAAGTCAATCATCTAAAAAAGAAAACTCTGAATTTCAAAATTACTCCAACGACAACAAGCTCATCGAAATCAGATTTGAAGCAATCATCAAGAACCCAAATTTAATCAATTCTAGCAAAATTCCAATCAAAACAAAGCACAAATGGATCAACATTCGAACGATGTAAGAGAGAGCTATATGCGTAATAGTTTCATCTAAAATATAAAGATATAATCATTGTATTTTTCATAAGATTAATCATCATTTTCGAATTTAACTTTCTTGAACTTAAAATTGCTTATAATTTCTTGTTCATCCTTTTTAATTTTTCATCCTGTCAATATTCTTGTAGTTGTTCTTCCATATTGAAAATCTTGTGATTTGATCAAAAAAGTATACGCATCTCCAATGCATTTCTTGGTCCTTCTATCAAATTCTTCAACATTTTTTTCCTACATATAGAATTCAGAAATTAGCTCCTAATTATTTGTAACACTATGAGATTAACATATTATACCTTATTCTTAATATCTTCCAGGTCCCCAGAGCAGCCCTCCACCCAGTTTTTCATGTGTCCAAATTGAAGAAGTGTTTTGGCGATCATGAGGTAGCCACTTCTGAAGAAATTCCTCACTGGTGGGTAGCTTCTGATGTTGCAGTTCCAGGGTTAGTGTGGGCATCCAACTATTGATCAAATGGAAGAATGCAGCTGATGAGAATGCGACTTGGGTAGACGTCGATGAGCTGCGGAGGAGATTTCCTGACTTTGAACTTGGGACAAGTTCAATGTGAGGAGGAAGGAGTTGTTAGGGTTCGGTTCGAGTGATGGTCGGCGATGAATAAGTGGTTGGAATCAGAGGAAGACAAGCAATGGGTTTAATGTTGGGTTTTGTAGTTCATATTGTTGTATCAGTTTATATTGTATATGTTTCAATTTTTTCTATGTGCGCAGCACGTGCTTTTTCATAGTAGGAGGTTGGCGGGATATGGAGGGGCAGAGTATGTTGAGTTCAAATGTACATAAAGAGAACGTGTTGCCAAACTCTGTAACCGCCTATAAATAGGTGGATTCTGTGATGAAATAAATCAAGCAATTTCAAGAATCCAATTCTCCCCAATCTCCTTCTTCCTTTTCTCGAACCCTAGGTTTCTTGCAGCCATGGCGCTCCCTAAGAAATCGATCCTCGAAGCTCATAACAATTTGTCATCATGCACTTGAATCTTTTATTGTGATTTTGAATACATATCTGAAACAGGTTATTCTTAGTTTTTTTTAAAATTTATTGTTTTTTGTTTTTTTAAATAATTTGATTGAAGAATGGAAGATGGGAAACTAACAATATGGTGTTTTGTATACATTGGCTCATATTCAACATTATTCATTTTACAGTTTCGACAATAAGATTCATCATTTTCAACATTGACTTTTGTTGAACAGATTTTGCATGCAATGTACCTTGGAAAATATGAAAAAAAAATTGAAGTCATATATTTAGACATATATAGAATTGAACAATATATTTAAAAATAATTTCATTATTCATAATATCTCACAATAGAGAATGTCAGATAGTTTCACTTCTTCCACATCCATTACTTTTCTTTTGTTTATTTTCAAGGAATTATTTTTAAAAAAAATTTCATTACAGTTTATCCTGAAAAAAAAAACAAAATTATGTTGAATGATACTCCAAAAGGAAACAATGAAAGGATTAAATATACAAAATAAATTATACCATTCTCGAATTTTTTATGCTTCTGGTTCATTCGGATTTATCTCTATTGTAGTGTTGTTTGTTGATGTGGGAGAGAATCCAGTTTTAAAAAAATCAATAATAGATAAATAAATAAAATATATAATAAATAACATTATTAATTTTTATTGTATATAATTACCACCAAAGTTTGAGGTTTTTATAGAGTTAATTGCAATAATTGACATGTTGGGTGATAATTCTTTCGGAGTTTTTTCTTCTTTGATTTCTCGTTCTCCCTATAATGTAAGTAAGATTGGTTTTGACCTTAAATTAAGACAAAGCGTATGAATTACAAAACAATTTTGTAAATTATTATACAACTTAATTAATCGATATTACCTGAATCCTACAACTGTAAGATTTCGCTTCTCTACTTCATTACCATATTTTGAGTCTACCTTATCTACATCTCCTGCATTAATTACTGTTAAACAAAGATCTGTAGTTCAATGCAGTTAGTATTTGACATCGTCTACAGTTAGAAATTTGTACCTATCCTTATCAATGATAAGATCTTTCTCAACTTCATCTACAACACTTTCCAACTTCAAAATGTTGTCAAATTTATCGCGCATTGGGTTATATCTTTTGTCGACATTTTTTTAGTATTCAATTAGAAATTAAGTAAGTTTTATGCTCCCCAAGCATATGTTGGACGCTTCCTCTGCTTCATTAAACATTATTGCCAGTATTCTAGTTCCCTACAAAAGATGTAAATTTAGTATTAATAATTATTTATGTATGTATATGTATGAATCTATATAATAAAACACAAGGCAATTCAAAAAAAAAGTTATCAAGTGGCTCTCCCTCAATTTGAAGGAAATCAAAGGTCCAGATTTATGTTCACAAAAGAATTTTTCCCGCCCGTTACTTTGCTACAGTAACCACATCTTTTTCTCGCCCGTTACTATAGCTATAGTAGCCACATCCAGATTTATACTTTATGTTGTGTAAAGTAGTTGATATTTGTTTGGGATTTGAAATTAATTAACCTTTAATCCCTACTTTTAATTAATTAAGAAAAGACTAATTAAATTCACACTAATCTTAATTAAGAAGAGCTTTAATTGTTGTGGTTTAATTAGTCTTTTCTTAATTAATTAATCCCTAATTTTGGATTAATTTCATGTAAAACAAAAAATAAAAAAGCGTTTTAAATTACTTTTGCTACAGTATTACTACAACCAAAACAAAGCTAACATTTAATTATTGCTACATTAAACTTATATTCAACCAAAGCTACTTTCAAGAAATCAAATCCAAGTTTTTGCTTTCGCTACAGTGCTTTTTCCTCTCTTCATTTTTTTAAACCAACCAAACCACCCCTAATTGTTTTAGTATGTAATTATTTTACGACATTCTAATTGTTTTTTATAACTTATTGTGTAGTCACTAACCAGATGGTATTGCATATAAATGTTGAACTATGTGATTTGTTAGTCAAATAGGATTGCATATATTTTACTGTTTATAGTGCTTTTCATATATTGCATCGTTCAGAAGATGTGTCATAGGCACGTGTCCATGGGTAAACTTAGTACTACAATAAAATTACATCTAAACAAACTACTTTCTTAGAACTCATTTTCAAAGATTTCTTTTTTCTACAATAATCTTTATGGTTTGGATATATTTTACAACCAACCAAACGCCCCCTTACCAGATATCTGCATAACCGGTGTGACAGATTTTAAGATGTAGTTATCACCTCCACCGAATCAGGTATTAATTATTACCAAAAAAATGGAAAGAATACATCAAATTTATTTCCAAACAAGCAATACTCAGTTTTGAAAAGAAAACATTTTTCCGTATATTTATTATAATGATCTGGTTGTGTACATTCGACTAAAAAAAACTAAACGGACAGCTTTGCAGGTCATTCTTGCAACTTTAGTACAATTTGACCAACATCTTCACTAATAGTTTACTACATCATAGTTGAATCAAGCAACTAACCAGTTTAGCTATATATTATTGGACTCTAATTCCTGCATACAATCACTTGCTCTGCCCCTTTGAAGAACTTCTGCAACCGCCTAAAATCTCCACCTTTTGCAGTATGCTCAGCTAAACATGGTATGAATCAAACAATACTTTCATATACAGTACAAACCTTTCAGTCTTATGAATGAATTGATGATTTGAACTGTTATTTTATGATATTAACCTACATAAATATATAAATAACAAATAATAACATCAATAAATTATCAAACTACTTATAGTTACAACACTAACTTATGCTTTACAGAAGATGCTAACAACAACTCAAGATTAACATGCAAGCTTATATGCTTCTACTCTTCTTAAGTGCCTATGCTGTTTTGTCCTCAAATTATTAGTCTTTTTACAATGTTGTAAAATCGGTTGAGCACCCTTCATCAAAGGAAAAAAAGTTTTTTGTCTTCGGACTTTCTTTAAAAACAAAGAAATACTATCAATTCTTGATAATATTACATTTTTTTTTTAATTTAAAATTTTACCCCACCATTCTGCATTGCAAAATTTCAAACAAAATTTGCACTCAAGCACATGCTCCTAACCATGCATCTTTCCCCACTTAGTCATGTATGCAGGACATTTGGTCCCGCGTGACGCGTGGGGAACCTGCTGGTTGAAACAAAAGATACTGGTAATCACGATGAATTACACTTTCCATCAGTCTGAAGCAAACAAAAATAAAGCTAATCCTCCTCATTTTTGTTGTATTTCGGTCATAATCCTTTTCTTCCAAATATTCTTTTAAGAAAGCCAGGTCTTCGAGCTTTCAAATCCTCAACTGCAATGTTTTGAAAAGGAAAAGGTATCAATTTGATAAAATCAAATTCTTCGAAACAATGCAAGCGAAGATTGTTATAAGAGTCTAATTACTTTTATTAGAGAAAGATATCGTCTGACATCAGTTCATCAAGTGCACGCGGCTTGGTGCACGTCGATAAACGTCTTCTCCAGTTGTGGATTGAAAAGAGTAGTGTGGATCAATCATGGATAGCTTTGTATGCATCTGAATTCCCAATATGAACACGCACCATGTTAACATTGTGAAAGGGAATTCTTATCCAACTCTCGGTTGTAGATATGTACTTCATAGCACCAAGACAATCTTCACACAACCTAACATTCATTATAGCTCAAGTAGGTGCTGCATTGAGGCACGTCTAAAATCTCAAATGCAACAACAAGCTTTTCACTATGATAATTTATTAGATGGTCCTTCTCTCTTATATACCATAAAGAACAAAATGTGTTGCTGAGACATGGTCTTTCTTCTTCATTTTCATATCCAATTCCTCCAACAAGGCATAATATTTTTCATTCTCACGATGCACATAGTCCCCAACTGAAAATGTATTTACTACATTCTTCACATTCATCCAACTAAAGTCAGGCCTTCTTCGCCCTATTTGGTATTCATATGGATTTGTATTAATTATAATCAAATATTAGAAAACAACTATTAATTTTTAGCAAGAGAGTTCTTATAACCATACTTTTAAATATTAGCAGTTACCCAAATGTAAGAACTATGTCCAATCAAGATTTTGTGTATCAATGGCAAAGAGTATGAGCATGTCATGTATACTTTATGAATATCATAACATCCTTAAAATGGATTCATAAGTTTCGAAAGAGCTTTAAATAAATTGTTTATATCTAATGACCATGCTCAATCAATTGAGAACTTGAAGACACTACCCCTTTCAATAAATATTAAAATTAATAAGATGATACTGGATTTTTCTCTGATTCGCTAGCTCTCTTTCATGAACATATACTTCACACGATATCAATTTTTTTCAGAATTTGGTACTACTGCCTTGGGAATAAAGGATTTCTTAATTTGGAAAAAGATCGACATATTTTAAGAGAAAAATAAAAGTACCATAAATTCTAAAGGTACTTTTGTGCTTCACCATAATTTTCTCATAAAAATTTGAGTCAATTCGGAACTTATGGAAATACTTATAAATAGAATGCAAGTGGAGCAAATTGGAAAACATGGTACAACAAAGGATGAATGCATAAGGAATAAATCAAAATATATGTTATAAATGGTGGGCTTAACTATAACCTAGATTCATTAGAATTTAGGACTGATTTTACAGAGATACCCATCGACTACCTAATCATTTTCATAGATTATAATAAGAAGTGGGAGCATTAATCAGAGGTAAACATGATTCCCAACAATTAACTTTCTGAAGATTATAAAAAGTATACATAATACTTGGAAATGATAAGGTATGCAAGATTATTCTACTATGATGGCCCAACATTTAAGTACATATCATTTGTTACCAACTTTTGAGAGGATATCCAATAGCTTACATTTTACATATACCAGATGCATCAAAGACTCTGTATAATCCTTTATATGTCTCAAAAAGATAAGCGAGCAATATTGGAGTATGAACAAAGGGAAGGGAACACCTTTTATTATGATACAGTGAGTAGGAAGTCTGTTAGGCATATGAAAATAACCATTTTGTTTCCAGACTATAAAATTCAAGTCAAATCATGACCTAAAATCTTTTGTAAAAAATAGATCATTTAAGTGATACACATGTACTGTCTATCTTCTTTGCACCCTTAAACAGTCTCCCTAAATATCCTTAACCTTTCACTTTCAAAATAAATTAGGTGAACGCTCTCAAGAGCATCAATAAACACTAAAATGATGCCTTGTTTACCATTTGATCTCATGAAACCTAAACTTTCACATCCATCTTCACATTCCATTTAGGAAAAAGGAGCACATTCTCTATTAAACAATGAAACGAATATTGAAATGTGCTACTCACAGAGGAATCATTAGAGGTGAATTGACTGAAGAAAACAATAAAAGCTCTCACACTCGGATCGTTGATTGAATGATTAGTTTAGAAGGATTATAATTGACAGGGATGAAGAATACACAGTGAATTCGCCGCTATTTATAGAGTGGGAAAATGTATCTTTCCAAAAATAAAAAGATATTTTCGAAATAGTCAGGTCTGCAGACGGTCAACCGCAATTATGAACAGTCGACCGTTCATCTTTTAACTCGAAAGTCAAGAGATGGCCGGTCGACTAATTCATCTTTTCACAGAGATGAGCGGTCGACGGTTGTGACGATCGACCGTCATTTTGTGCGGTCGCCTGCTATAGTGCAGATTCGACTTTAATTTGGCGATTTCACTTTATATATTCTTTCCAAAAGTAATTTATCAATCAACAATGCTTTACATATATTCTTCTCATATAAACAGAAATAAATTATCTTTTTTTTTTGCCTTTCTTGATGATTTGAAGCACATGTTTCTTATGTGCAATTTTCATTGATATTTTTTGTTTATGCCTCTTTTGCTTGATTTCCAATCACTTTGAATCTTTTCTTTTTCTGTAGATCCTGTAAATCTTAACTGAAAACATTAGTTGTAGATGATACGTTTTGTGCACACCAAACTTAAGGTCAACAATTCTAATACAACGATCAAACGAAACCAAGAAGAGAGAAAAAAAAAATTACCTTCAGCGCCACTCTACACCTTGATTAGAAGTTAGCATGAAGAGAGGCCATCTCTATATGCTTTCTAAATACTAATGTATTTATCATTTTATCTGTACATATTCACTCATTACCTCATGAGAACTAAGATACAAAAAAAACTTTGCACAACCTGAAGAATATTGATTACCATGAGTCAAATTTGGTTAACCCATCACAAACATAGTTCTAAGCAATTAAACCTTTCAACAAGTGGACTGAACTACGGTTAACAATTTAGAAGGAAAGAAAAGGAAACTCTTCTTTTTTCATTAAATTAGTATCCTCTCCTCAACTACATCATCTACATTTAACTTCATCTTCATTCTCTCATTCTAATTAACCCATCATCCACATCAAAACAATCTTACAAACCCCAAATTCAAAGTCAACCCGTAACTTAAATTGCATCAAACTCCGATTGATCAAGTTCCATCCACAAAACCAAAAATTCAAGTCAAACTCCACCCAAATCGAGTCCCATAACAAAATATTAACTTTATTGAAAAAATGAAAAAAAAATAGCTCACCCCAACTTCAACATCCCCAATCAGATGATTCAAAATTAAAAATTTTAATTTATTTCTACATAACCCATATAAGAGAATCAGAACCAAAACCTTTGTAAGGAAGAAAAGTGATCTAATTTTTTTTTCCTGATAGTCTACGAAGGAGGGAGGCGGGGATTTGGAGGAGGAGGGCAACGTCGATGGCGGGGCATTGAAGATGGTTAGATGATCGCTGGGTGCGAGACAAAAAAATAGCATGAGAGAGGATGGTAGGGGAGTCGGCTTGTGGCGGCGTTCATGGCAAGGGTTGCAAAGTAGAAAGAAGAGAGGCAGAGGGCGGTGGCGTGGAAAGGGTTTAATAGCTACAGAACGAGGAATTAAGATGATGGCAATTAATTATGTCAGATCTACAGTTCAGATGATATTTAAATGAATGGTTAAGATCGAGTTGTCAAAATTGATGGTTTTGATTGTCTATGGACAGATTTATTGTAGCTTTTATAAAAGAAATAGATTATAGTCAAAAATTGAAACGGACTAAATGGTCGCAAGTGCCAATAGTGACACTTTGAACTACATCAAAATTTTATTATTTGCAAAAATATATAGCAATACAATATTTATATTAAACGAAAATCATATGAAATGCCTGTAGATTCATAATTAGAATTCTACAAACCAATTGATATCTTTGGTCAAAAATAACCTCTGAAGCACGGATACTTCACGTAGGGTGCCGTCCCCGTATCCTGTACGTATCCGATACTCGTGTCCCTGTATCTTGTACATCCCCGTATCCTGCATTTTTTATTATCCAATTAATTGATACGGCTGAAACTTGTCTCACTATTTGATTTATCTTCTTATGTTATATTGCTTATGAACGTGTTTTGGTTACTTATGTTATTCGTTATGCTTATGAACAATTATTATACCCTTTATGGATTATCTTATTTATTTTTAAAGAAAAATATTTATCATTTCCTTATTAACAAGAGATATTATTTAGTTATGTGTAATTATTCATATTCATATATATATAGACAGACACACACACACACACATAGCCGTATCCCCACCGTATCCCGTACCCTACTTTTTTGAAAATTGTACTCGTGTCCCCGTACCGTATCGCCGTACCCGTATCGGTGCTTCATAGAAAATAACAAACCAAATGATACAAAACAAAATTTCCAGTGCACAAAAACTACAAGTTCAACAAAGAAACATCTATATAATAAATTGCAAGGAAATTTTATAAAAAAAGCTATTAAGTGTCGCTTCTTCAATTGAAACAAAATCAATGGCTCACCTCCCTAAAGACATTTCCCCCACCAAAAACAAAAACAAAAAAACAAAAAAAACAAAACATAAATCATCATCACTTTATTACTATCTCTCTCTTTTCTCTCTTCACTTTCATATATATATATATAAATATATATATCATATCTCTTCACTTCACTTTCCTCTCTCTCTCTCTCTCATATCTCTTCACTTTTCAGGAAAAGATGAGCTACAAAATTAGACATTTTTCAACAGTTAGATGATTAGTAGTAACACTAGCATGCTGAAATTTCTTTAACTTTTTTATGTGCTTTGTCTGCATTTTCTTTATGTGCTTTACTTTGCCTATATTTTCTTTGTGTGTACATAGCTTTTTATATGATGCATCGTTCACGAAGACGTACCATAGGCACGTGTCCACGGACAAACCTGGTATCAATACAACTACCAATCTTGAACATAGAAATATAAAATGTATCTAAATTTCAACTTGTTTCTTCATATTCTAAAGAACAAAGTAAAATTGGCATTCTAAGAAAAGCTCAACTTATGTTTAAATTACAATAGATGCAGGATCTAGTCCAACTCCAATTAGCAGTCCTTTCTTCATACCTTGAAGATTCTTCCATATGGCTCGGTCTTGATCAAATTCATAGAGTGGAGGAGCCGATTGTTGTGTGGCTTCAACAACCTCTTCAGCATGAGCTTCCAGCAGTTCTATATACTCTTTCTGAAAAGTAAAGTTAAATGAAAGCATAGAAGTACAAATAAAATTAGATGGTTGATCACTGTAATTCGATAATTTGTAATTTCTTCCATGACCACTGTAATTTGATAATCCTTTTCCTCTGATACAAACCTGTTGCAGCTCATCCATTCCTTTATGGATCTTGGGTTGTGACATAGGCTTGGATTAAGAGCAAAGACAATTAGGTATTTAGACCTAAACAGAGATAACTTATAGAGATGTATGGATTAAATGTGGCTGAGTTAAAAAAGTTTGTATAAAATCTATGTCTTTTGTTGTTGTTCAGTATGAGCTAATAGTTTCTTTTCCTGTGGTGCAGCTCGCTTCTCCCCAGATGACAAATTTTCAAAAGAGAGTGATTTGAAGAAGCGATTCGGATTGCATCCAACTCAAAAAACACCTCGAAAGTGCTGATTATCAGTGTTTCAGAATCTAGTTAATAGTAGCATTCTAAATTGTATAGTTTTTATAGCTTGTATGATCCCTGAGCAAACATTGTAAGATGATGATAATAGTTATAGTGAGTGCCTCTACTAGTTTTAACTGGTTGTCTGTATGTGACCACAATGTAATATTTTCTAGTAACTACATGTTACTTTGTAGTTGATGGCTAGTTCCAAAGTGCACTTATTAGATAATATTGTTTTAAAACCAGAATCTGGATTGAAAATAATTTTTTTGATACTTCTCTGATATGTTAATTTTTTCACATGCCCTAGTATTCCATATTTCTGTGAGACGAAAATTTCCTGCCAGTATAATTAGATGGATTTTTTCACAAATTAGCTTCAAACATTTGTCATACGTCTGCAGAAGGACCACATAAGCACTGCTTAATATGTAATATAAAGATATGCACACAGGGACTGCGTACAAACTACAGAGGCATTGGTTGTGTATTGTGATTTTAATGTGATTAATTGTCAATACCGATTCTGAGCAATGAGCAGGTACAGCACTTGATCTTTAAGAAAGGTATAGAGACTTGTAGGAGAGTCATGCATGCTTGTAATGTGAAGGAAGCAAGTGCATGTTATATTATCAACGGTTGTGTATAGAAAACAAAAAAAGCTAGTCCCTAATGCACTAGAGATAATGAAATGGCCAAGGGTGGTTTCATTATGATTACCATCATGAGGCAGCAATTCGCAGTGGTCCTTCATTTTAGCATTTCATCAAACACCTTGCATGCAGTGCTACTGAGCCTACAAGCAACATTTCACTTTAGCATTTCGTCAAACCGCTGGTGGTCATCCATTTAAAATTTTTGATGTAGAAAAGAATCAATAAAATGTGGTGGGTACCTTGAGGTTCTGGTGCTTGTCGTAGACGTTGGAGTTTGAACTGCACCATCCTTCTGGGTTTACAAAGAGGAGAAAGAACATAGAAGAATTGACATTCGATTTTGTATAGAATGTTATATTGATTTTAGGGATCGGTAAGTAAAAGGTGGGTCTTTTAAGAGGGTAAACAAAAAACAGCTAGTCTCTCCTTGCTCCAACCTGTACCGAGCAGTTCGTTGTTCCATTCCGTAAAATGCGAGGGTGATGATAATGATGATGATGACGACGATAAGAGAAAACTAGGGGTAACAACGAAGGGGGAAATCTGCAGGCCGAACTGCCGAAGGATAGCCTGGTTCTGACTGGGGTTCAGAAGAGAAGGAAATTAACTTGTTCATAGATTTAAACTGATTATCATAAATTAATTTCGGATTGTGTATTCTTTAAGTCCTATTTATAACTTTTATCTCTACTACTATAATGGGAGAAGACCTTAGTTTAATTTGTTGTTTGTTCATATCCCAACCCGTGCAACACACGTGCTGGTAGATTTTTTTTGCCCTTTTCATTTCTCCCCCAACCCCACCTCCCCCCCCCCCCCCCCCCCCAAATTTTTCCCACGTGTATAATACTAGTTTGCTTATAATTGCAGGTGTTGCATTAGTAATTTAGAGGAGTATTGGACAAGTGGGACAAGCGTGTTAAGTTTATATGTTGCATACTAGATTTGATGTAAAGTGAAATATGCAAAACGAGAAGAGGTTCAAAGGGGGTGACAGTCAACTCGTGTGTTACTGTTTTCTGACTGAAGGGGGTGACAGTATAGCAGTCGACTGCAACTAGGCAGAGTGGAGCTCGACTTCAATTGCAATCGACCGCAAGCAATAGAAACAACCATTTGAGACTGATCTTGATGGATCTGTTTGAGCCCAGATTCTTCTTCAAGTAAAACTGTACGACATCTATTGTGTGGCTTGCTCTTCATGGTACATCGGACGATGTTGAATCAAGACTACAAACCTAGGGTTTCTCTATATCTCTATATAACAATGTAAAGGCCGCCATGAAATATTTCATCTGAGAGTGTTCTCTATTGTAAACATCAGAGTATTTTTTAGTGTGGCTTGAGAGATAAATAACTTTGTTTTGTGTGAGTGATTGTAACTCTGTATTTTCTCTACTTGCATAATATCTTGGTTATCTCTCATCCAAATTAGGTTCACCGAATCGGGATAAATCTTGTGAGTTTGATGTGGTCTATGTTGGGTTTATGTCTTGCATAGATATTGGATAAGAAGACGATAAGACGATGGAGAGACAAAGACGATTGGAAACGGAGTGGAGGCAAGAACCAGTTAGCAGAAGGCAACCGAGGGGTTGCGGTCGACTGTACCTAGGGGTCGGTCGACTGCCCTACTGCAGCAAGACGACAAGTCGACTGCGCGATTGATCGGTTTGATCTCGGGTGGACTTCAGAAGGTTGTGGTCGACGTACCTTAGGAGTAGGTCGACCGACAACGACGCTGATGGGTTTTCGGGTTTGAATCTAGGTGATTCGTGAATAGCCCAACTTGCTCTTCAAGTTAGATCGTGTGGCACCTATAGTAGGGTTATCTCTTATGTGCTATCCAATGGCTATTGTAACAAGATATCAACTTAGGGTTTGTCTCTAGATCTATATAAATAATTGTAACGGCTCATAGATCCATGATGATTCTATTGATTGCCGAATAGAAGAAAAGAGTACTTCATCCCCCCAATCGGGACAACTCTTGTGTGCTTGTGTGTTTGGTGTGATCTAGTATTGCTTGGTGGTTTGTGTTGATTGTGTCAAAGGCTCAACAAGATCCTCATATTTCCTAACAAGTGGTATCAGAGCAATCAGGATTCGTGGGTTTGTTCGAGTTCCTTGGAGATGGCAGATCAAAAGACGAAGATCAAGCAGTTTGATGGTAAGATCAACTTCAGTCTATGGAAGGTGAACATGTATGATGTTTTGGTTCAAAAGGACTTGCACCTTGCCCTAGAAGAGAAGAAGCCAACCGACATGCAACAGGAAGAGTGGGATGAGATTTGTTTGAAGGTCTTGAGTTTAATCCGGTTGCAATTGGCGGATGAAGTCAAGTGTAATATCCTTGAGGAGAAAAGTGTGGCGAGTCTATGGGCGAGACTCAAAACTGACTACTCGGGATCGTCGTTGCTAGATCGGATGTATTGGAAGAGGAAGCTGTTTAGGTTCTCAATGAAGGAAGGTACCCATCTTCAAGATCATATTGTGGAGTTCAATAAGGTAATATCTGAACTGAAGGCGATTAACGCTGATGATCTTAGCGAAGAGGATAAAGCTTTCAACTTGATTTATTCACTGCCAACTTCTTATGATCACTTGATAACTACCATGCTACATAGAAAATTGGCCAAGGGGACACTTACTGTAGCCGGGGTGATTAAGGGTCTGAAGGAAGATGAACTAAGAAAGGAGACTCATACATGAGATTCTATTTCTTTAGGGTGTTTTGCGGTGAATGGTGATACTTCAATTGGAAGGGATGCGACACACAAGGGTAAGATTCGTTGTCATTACTGTTGTTGCCGCTGAATCTGGTGTGGGGCCAATATATAGAATTTGTGGATTCTTGAGGAAACGAACAATGCAAACATGTTCACCTATTGACCTTCACTAACATGTTGACTTGGTATCTTGTTGCTGCTACAAACCTGCAAAAAGTGCGAAACACCGGGATGGATCCCGGCGATGCACCCTCCGACGTTCTTGTCAATAATCAGGAAGATTATGAAAGAGCTTTAACTGGAAAAAGATTGATTACCTTCTTATGGTGGGGGGGGGAGGGGTTTTTATAGTCGCCTTAGAAATCCATTTCGAGATAAGAACAAATCTCTACTTCCCGGTGTGGATGGATAGAAGTGGTTGATACTGTTTATTTCTGAGGCACGTGTGGAAGCACCAGGTGTGAGTTCGGACTCAATTTGTATTGAAGGAGATTGCCGCTCGTCTGCCGACCTTCGGTTGACCTTCTGGGGCCTACGATGAGCTCGGAAAGGCGTTTGAAGGTTGGGCTCGGATCGGAAGGGTCGGATCCGAGGTCTTGTGTACCTGCAGACGGTCCTGAAACACCGGGGTTTGTCCCGGTGGCGGACCCTCCGACGCTCTAGTCAGTCTCTGTGAGAGAGTAGCAATAACTAGGTATATTTAAGTGGTCAAAGATTGATTACCTTCAAAAGGTGGATGAGGGTCTAGTATTTATAGGGAATCCCAACCGGGTTTGGTTCCGCTTGGGGGCCGGGTTTGGATCCGAAAGCCCATGGGCCTGACGTGGCAGAAGGCCCAGGGGGTTTAGGGCGGTAGCGGTGATACCAGGAGTGGTATAGGGCTGACGTGGCGAAACCCTTGGCGGTATTTGGAGCTGACGTGGCCCATCGTGAGTCCTCTGTGCATCTGGGGGAATCGGAGGGCCTAGGCTGCGCCAGGTCATCCCTCTGCCCCGCCAGAGAGGGGGGACGGTATGAGGGACTGCTCCGGATCGGACTCCGGGGGATACTGAGGCTCGTCAGTACGAGGAAGCCGGCACTGTGGGGGCAAAACACGAGGTTCGGCGCCGACCCTGGAGGGGTCCGGAGCCGAACCAGGTCGGTATTCTTGCTTTTCTGAATAGGAATTGTATTGGGCCTTGGATGGGCCTCAGGCCATTTTTACACTGTCACACAAGCCCCCCACTCCTGCAGGGGGTGCGGGAGCTAGCCGTGGAGGAGTGCTCATGGTTGTAGAAAATGGGATGGTGAGTCATTGGATCTTCGTGAGAAGAGTACCCTGGTGCCAGACCCGACCCCGAGCCGGTCGAGGGATTATGGGCCAACAAGGGGGGTGGCGAGCCGTTGGCCTTCCTGAGAAGACCTCCCTGGTGCCAGACCTGACCTCGAGCTTGGCGAGGGATTACTGGAAGGCAAGGGCGATGGCGAGCCGTGAAGCCTTCCTGAGAAGACTCCCCTGGTGCCGGACCAGACCTCGAGCTGATAGAGGGATTTATGGGCCAACAAGGGGGGTGGCGAGCCGTTGGCCTTCCTGAGAAGACCTCCCTGGTGCCAGACCTGACCTCGAGCTTGGCGAGGGATTACTGGAAGGCAAGGGCGATGGCGAGCCGTGAAGCCTTCCTGAGAAGACTCCCCTGGTACTGGACCCGACCTCGAGCTGATCGAGGGATTATGGGCCAACAAGGGGGGTGGCGAGCCGTTGGCCTTCCTGAGAAGACCTCCCTGGTGCCAGACCTGACCTCGAGCTTGGCGAGGGATTACTGGAAGGCAAGGGCGATGGCGAGCCGTGAAGCCTTCCTGAGAAGACTCCCCTGGTACTGGACCCGGCCTCGAACTGATCGAGGGGTTATGGGCCAACAAGGGGGGTGGCGAGCCGTTGGCCTTCCTGAGAAGACCTCCCTGGTGCCAGACCTGACCTCGAGCTTGGCGAGGGATTACTGGAAGGCAAGGGCGATGGCGAGCCGTGAAGCCTTCCTGAGAAGACTCCCCTGGTACTGGACCCGGCCTCGAACTGATCGAGGGGTTATGGGCCAACAAGGGGGGTGGCGAGCCGTTGGCCTTCCTGAGAAGACCTCCCTGGTGCCAGACCTGACCTCGAGCTTGGCGAGGGATTACTGGAAGGCAAGGGCGATGGCGAGCCGTGAAGCCTTCCTGAGAAGACTCCCCTGGTACTGGACCCGGCCTCGAGCTGATCGAGGGATTATGGACCAACAAGGGGGGTGGCGAGCCGTTGGCCTTCCTGAGAAGACCTCCCTGGTGCCAGACCTGACCTCGAGCTTGGCGAGGGATTTACTGGGAGGCAAGGGCGATGGCGAGCCGTGAAGCCTTCCTGAGAAGACTGCCCTGGTGCTAGACCCGACCCCGAGCTGGCCGAGGGATTTCGGGCTAATCAAGGGGGATGGCGACCGGTTGGCGCCTCAGAGTGACTGAGCGGGGATATCCCACCATTCATGTGGTGTATTGAAGGCTCTCCGAGAATGGTGTGATGGTCCAATTTTCTAGGGGCATTAAATAGCGCCGCCTAATAAATGTAGATGGTGCATGGTTTTCCGTTGATTGACCTTCCCGGCGTCCCAACGGTTAGTCCCTGGGGGAGGTTATAAATACCTCCCCCCTCCATTGTAGGTATGATCAAAACAGGGGTGGCCCATTGGCTCTCAGAGGTGTCTGCTTCGGCGGATGCCTGTCTTTGGCTAATATTTTCGATCCTAGCAGCGTCGGAGAGGTGGTTACTCTGCCGCCCTGATCTTCTCTTGGATCTGATGGACCTTGATATGGTGGCCAGGTCTACGGGAGATCAGGGCGAGAGGGGTGACGGCCTATATCCGTGCTGTGGGGAGAGGAGCTTCGGTTTAGTGGTGGTTTTGCCGTCTGGATCCCTTTTCGGGTCAAACTGCCCTGTCATGGAGGTTTGGCTCGGGGGAGATCCAGACGAAAAGACGCATCCACCGTATACCGGCCTTGGGGTTGAAGGGCCTCGGATGGGGGGGCCACCTCCCGTCGGGGGTCTGTCAGTCCGTCTTGATAGGGTTGTAGGCGATGGCGGTTTCTGTTCCACCCTCGAACAGTTCGGGGTTTCGGCTGCCGAGGCTGTAAGTCCCGGGCTGCTCGAGGGTGAGAGGGGAACTGGTCGAACGCTGGAGCCCGGGGCGTCTGTCATACGACGGTGCCTTAAAATTAAACAAATGTTTTCTCCGTCGTGTATCTCACCCGACCCGACCCCAGAGTTAGGCCGTCAGTCTGGCGTCTGATGACGTCCCCCGCACAGGTTTCGAGAACGTGGCGCGATTTTCTAGGCGGCAGTTGTGCGTCAATCAGTGAACAGTAATCGCAGAAGTCGAGGAGCCGTTCTTCCCTTATATAAGTATTCCCCCTTTTTTCCCTTTCACCCACTACAATCTTGCTGCTTCTTTCTTCAAAAAATCTCCCACCCCTTCAGCGTTTGCTCTTGCAGTTTGCCGTACTCGGTTCGCCTTTCCGAAGCGGTCCCAGGTTAGTTTGGTAAGTTTGTTTTATCTTTAGGCACAGATGGATAGGGCTCAGTCCGGTTCGTCGGCGTCGTCGTCCAGGGGGGAAGTAAAGCCTGACTCTCCGTCGACGTCGTGGGAAGAGCCCGTGTTCGAGGAGGGATCGGTGCCCGTTGTGGGCCATACTGGCTTGGCTTCTTTGGAGGGCTCCGTAGGTGAGGGGGAAGCGATACACAAGCCGAGGGTGTCGCGTACTCGACGTCCCTTTGTGGTGGAGAGTAGTGGGTCGGAGGGAACCGGCGAGGGTTCGGACGGCATTCGCGTGCTGGAGCTGTCTTCCGATGAGGAGAGTGGCGAGGGCAATACAGTGAGGAGATCCACCGCTCAGGGTCGAGGACCGTCGGAGCGGGTTAAGAAGGAGAAGAGGGCCCCAGGAAAACCGGGGTCGAGGACCGGCGGTTCGAGCAAGGCGCCTGTTTTCCGTAATTTGATGACTGGCTCGCCCGTCCAGCCGAAGCATTTCCGTCAGTATCCCGACGATCTTTCTGACCAAGAGCTCTTCGGAGTGCAACCCTCTCCGCCGAGCCGGGGGAGGGTGATGATGGACGCGATCTCGACCGTTTTGGAGGATGGGGATTTAGAGGTTCTGCAGCTGGCGTATCATATAGGGCCTGGTCACGAACTGCTGATGCCGAGCCCTACTCTGCGTCCCACCGATCCCTTGTCCGCTTGGTACTGTGTCTTCCCGGTGGACGCTTTTATCTCTGGCCTGAGGTTGCCGGTCCACCCGTTCATTAGGGATGTGTTGAACTAGGCCTCCTTGGCGCCCATGCAGTACGGGCCGAACTCTTGGAAGCAGATCATCTGCTTTATGCTGATGTGCGAGGAGCAGCAAGTACCCCCGCGGTTGAACGTGTTCCGTGCAATGTTGATGGTCAATCCGTCGGCCGAGGGTGTATACTATATCTCTCCCCGGAGCGGGGGGAAGGTCGTTCGCCACCACCCCGATTCCATCAAGGGATGGAAGGAGAAGTACTTGGTGATCCGGAGTGAAGAGCCATGGGACATTCCTACTCGATAGAACCACTCCAAGCCGAGCCACCCACCGCCGAGGCAGGGGGATCTGTCGGCAGATGAGTGGGGGTTCGTCGAGCGCCTCCGTCAGTCACCTAGCATTGATTGGACGGAGGTGACGGAGACCGCTCTGGCGAACGCTGGACTGAGCCCAGCTGTTATGCGTATGTAGTTGTTCCTTTCCTCTGGGTCCTTTCTTACTTTCTTGCTCATTGCTCTTAATGGTTTTTCCTGCAGGTATGGATGAGGCATCGATCCAGGCAAGGCGGCTGGCCATGAAGAAGGAAAACGCCGAGAAGAAGAAGGCGGAGGCGGCGAAGAGGTCGAGGGAGCTGCCCCTTGTTATCTCGGAAGTTCAACTCGAGCCGAGGACCAAGAGGGGTCGCTCTGAGACGAGCAAGGGCGTGGCTTCTTCGAAGGGTCCGGGCCGAGCAGGGGCCTCTGTTCTCGACAAGGGGAAAGGTCCCTGGGTCGAGGCCGAGGAAGAGGATCCGGTGGTGGAGCTGTTGCGGCAGCGGTGGGCTCCTGACTGGTCGGTTCTGATGGGGGACCGCCTGACAGAGGAGGCCCAAGCCGTCGAAGTGGTGGAAAAGCTGGCGACCCCTTGCGATCGCAAGGCGATGGAGGGCGAGCCCGTAGAGGCGGCGTTCGCCCGCCTGGCCCAGGCCACTGTGCAGGTAAGTCTGTCGACTCTGTCCCTCTTTGTTGATTTACGTGTCGAGGTCTCATCTTTGTCTGTCGTTGGTTGTAGGCCTGTATACAGGGGGCCAACATCAAGAACCTGTACGAGGCGTCCCTGGCTCAAGAGCGAGCTCGGGCGGAAAAGAGCGAGCTGGAGATGAAGGAGATGCGAATCGAACTCGAGGGTTCGCATAAGAGAGAACAGCAGCTGGAGCTCCAGCTCAAGGCCAAGGATGTGGAGTGGGAGAAGAAGGTGGCCTCCCTGAAGACGAAGTTTACCAAGGAGGCGGAGGAGGTGTTGCGCAAGGGCCAGCAGATGGTGATCGCGGCCCAGGACAAGAGCTATGAGAGGGCCCTCAGCCACGTGAGGCACTTCTTCCCGGCCCTCGATCTGTCCAATTTTGAGTATGATATGGAGATCGAGGGAACGTCGAAGACTCCGGGTGAAGCAGGGCCCGCCGTCGACCCCTCTTCCGACGCTCCCGTGGATCCGTCCGTCGGCGCGGAGGTGGGTCAATGAGTTGTGTAATTTTCGTCTTTCTTTTTCTCTCCCTCGATTGTGTTTGCCTCCCGCGGACTGGCCACCGCATTTTTTGTAAGAAACATTTGGATTTATAGTGGCAAGAAAAGTTTTTTGACCGGCCGGTTGGTTTGACCTCGGACATTTCTGGATCTTCTTGAGAATGAGTGTTGAGTTGGTTGGTTATCTTGTAGGTCGCGGCTAACCTTCCTGAAGGAGACTCCCGTAGTTTCTATGTGGCACGACTCCGGAGTAAGGTTAAGGTCCTGGAAGCTGCGCTTGCTCGCCACCGAAGGGGGGCTCGGGACACTGATGAAGCCTGTAACTTTTATCGAAGTAAGTTCGCCGTCTTGAGTGCGGAGGCGCGCCGGTTGAGAAGAGTGATGTGGGATCGGGAGCTCGGCGGGACGGACATTAGACGAGCCGGGCTAAGTACCTTGGAGCCGAGGTCCTCCCCTGGGGGGCTACCTCGCGACGTCTTTGTGGAGGAGGAGACGGAGATGCCTCGTTACAAGGCGATGCTGGGAGCCTCGTTCTCTTCATCCTTGGGTCGACTGGCGGAGGGGGTTCCCTCTGCGTTGCTGTTGTTGCAGTGGGCACGACCGGATGACGCCCAGAGTTCGGTGGCTGGACCATCGATTGGGGCTGAGGCTAAGGAATATCACAGCGAGGGGGGGGGCCCCTAGTTGCTTGGTCGAAGTACTCTTTGTCCCTCGTTGGGCCCCCGGGGGGGGGGCCCTGATCTACCTGATTTGAGAAGAGTGGAGCGGTCTTGTAACGGTCTTTGTTTTTTCTTTCGTTTTATTTTTTCTCTTTGGGACGAAAAATAAAGGGGTATGAAAGAGGAATCCTTTTCCCTCCTTGCTCCGGCCAGTGATGCGGTATGAAATGTCGGAGGCAAGGTCTGGCTCCATCGTTCCGCGAGGGATCGAAGTGGGGCCTTAGGAAGGACCTTCGGTCTGGACTCGTATTGAGATTATCGAGACATTTGGGGTTCGGATAAAAAGGCATATTTTTAGTATAAGGTAGGGAGGGCCGCTAAGGCGGCCCTTTACAAACGAGGGTTTACACCAAAAACAAAAGATTTACACATAGCCGGGCCATAGTCTACGCTCGTCCGGCGTCGAGGGGGAACACGCCTCCATCGACGGTGGTCATGTAGCATGATCGCGCTGCTTCTTGACTGCCTCGGACGATGCCGACTCCTTGAGGGGTGGGGAACTTGAGCTTCAGATGGTAAGCCGAAGGCACCGCTTGTAGGGAGCATAGTCCAGGCCGGCCAAGTATGGCGTTGTAGGCCGCCTTGACGTTGACCATCATGAAGTCCATGGATTCGGTCCTCTTGACAGGAGTCGACCCGGCGGTAACGTCGAGGGTAACAATCCCTTCTATTACGACGGGGACGCCTGAGAACCCGTGCAGGGTGTATCCAGCTGGTTTGAGTTTTCCTCGGGGTAACCTGAGTTTTTCGAAGGCTTCGAGAAAAAGAATATTCACCGAGCTACCGTTGTCGACGAGGATCCTGCGGACCTCACAATTAGCCATGTGGAGGTTGATGACGAGAGCATCGCAGTGGGGCAAGCGAACACCTTCAAGGTCTTCCCCTGAGAAGGAGACCGGCCTTGATTGTAGTTTGGGCAAGGGGTTGTCTTTGACAGCGTTCACCTCTCGAAGGAAGGCTTTTTTGGAAGTGTTTGAACCGCCTCCCATCGGCCCTCCGTGGACACAGTGCAAGATGAAAGGGATATCCGCGGCTCCCTCGGAGTCGGGGTCCCGATCCTGGGACTGGTTTGGAGCAGGGTTCGGAGGCGATTGCCTCCGGTTCCTAGCGTCTCGCCGATCCCGTGGGCCTTCTCGGGTGAACTCTCGGAGGTATCCTCTGGAAATGAGTTCTTCAATTTCGTCTTTCAGGGCTCGGCATTGGTCGGTTTCGTGCCCGTGATCTCTGTGGAAGCGACAGTAAAAGCGCTGGTCTCGATTCTTGTTGTTATTAGATCGGGGGGGTAGTCGGACAATGCCCTTGTCTTCGATTTCCAAGAGGATGGCGGAGATGTTATGCGTCAGGGGAGTGTACCTCTCGAAGCGGGGGACTGGCGGGACCTTCTTTATGGCCCCCGGGTCCCTTGGGGCTTTCTTCGGTGGTTCGCCTTCCTCGGTCTTCCGCTTTCCTTTCCCGGTGGCATCCCTGGCATCTTCGGGGTTGAGGGCCTCTTCTGCCCGAATGTATTTCTCGACCCTATTGAGGAGGTCGGGGAAGTCGATGGGGGGTCTCTTGGCCAGAGAGGCCTTCAGCTGTCCGGGGCGGACGTTGTGTCGGAATGCCGCTGAAGCGACGCCTGGGTCGAGGGAGGAGACCGACCTTGCCTCAGCGGTAAATCTCCGGACGAACATTCTGAGTGATTCCCCCTCTATCTGTTTGAGCCCCAGTAATGAGGCGCTGGTCCTTTCGGCCTTCCGACTAGTGACAAAATGGGCAAGAAAATTGCCCTCGAGTTGGTCGAAGGAGTAAATGGAGCCGGGGGCGAGTTTCGAGAACCACTCGCGAGCAGGACCCCGAAGGGTGGCGGGGAAGGCTCGGCAGAGTAGGATATCCGAGGCGCTGTGAATCATCATGAGGGTTTTGAAACCCTCCATGTGATCAGCAGGATCTCCCTCGCCGTCGTAGGTCTCGAATTGAGGGGGCCGGAAATTCCGGGGTATTTCCGCTAGGAGGATGGGGGCGGAGAAGGGTGGACGGACAGGTCTGTACCCCTGAGCCATTCTTTGGTCGCCGTCCCCCATGTGATCGAGGCGGTCTTCCATTTCTTGTAGGCGTCTTAGGAGTACGTCATCGTCTCCCGGCTGGATCGTTGAAGGGCGGGACGCGCTGGCTTCGGCGTCCGACCCCGTTTGCGAATGGAGGGTTTCTTCCCTGGGGGCCCGTCGGAGGGCTCCCAGCATTTCTTTTCGGAAGTCTTGGAATTCCTTATGAGTGATGGGGGCTCTTTCGGCCCGGTTTGGCTGGTCCGAGGGTTGTCTTCCGACTCGGCTGAGCGCGGGTCTGCGTACCTCGGACGGTTGCCTCGGGCGGTTCGGGGCCGGGTTGGAAGCGGCCCTTCTCCTGCTGCGGGTAATCTTGCGGTTGAGGATTATTCCCCGGAGGTCGGGCTGGGCTGGCCGGCCGACGCTCCCTTGGGACTCCCGAGAGGGAGCCTTGTGCTTCGACGGGCGTGGCCTGGCTTTATTGGTGGGTGGGGGCGAGTCCCGTTGGTTGACGGAGGAAGCAGCCCCCTTGCCTTTGGTTGCCATGAGGATTCGGCTGTCGATGGCCTTTGAGGGTCTGGGTCGGATCGGCTTCTGGAGCAGCTGTTCCCACAGACGGCGCCAACCTGATACTGTTTATTTCTGAGGCACGTGTGGAAGCACCAGGTGTGAGTTCGGACTCAATTTGTATTGAAGGAGATTGCCGCTCGTCTGCCGACCTTCGGTTGACCTTCTGGGGCCTACGATGAGCTCGGAAAGGCGTTTGAAGGTTGGGCTCGGATCGGAAGGGTCGGATCCGAGGTCTTGTGTACCTGCAGACGGTCCTGAAACACCGGGGTTTGTCCCGGTGGCGGACCCTCCGACGCTCTAGTCAGTCTCTGTGAGAGAGTAGCAATAACTAGGTATATTTAAGTGGTCAAAGATTGATTACCTTCAAAAGGTGGATGAGGGTCTAGTATTTATAGGGAATCCCAACCGGGTTTGGTTCCGCTTGGGGGCCGGGTTTGGATCCGAAAGCCCATGGGCCTGACGTGGCAGAAGGCCCAGGGGGTTTAGGGCGGTAGCGGTGATACCAGGAGTGGTATAGGGCTGACGTGGCGAAACCCTTGGCGGTATTTGGAGCTGACGTGGCCCATCGTGAGTCCTCTGTGCATCTGGGGGAATCGGAGGGCCTAGGCTGCGCCAGGTCATCCCTCTGCCCCGCCAGAGAGGGGGGACGGTATGAGGGACTGCTCCGGATCGGACTCCGGGGGATACTGAGGCTCGTCAGTATGAGGAAGCCGGCACTGTGGGGGCAAAACACGAGGTTCGGCGCCGACCCTGGAGGGGTCCGGAGCCGAACCAGGTCGGTATTCTTGCTTTTCTGAATAGGAATTGTATTGGGCCTTGGATGGGCCTCAGGCCATTTTTACACTGTCACAGTGGTTAAAACCACCTCTTAGGGATAATTATGAATCTGAATTCTTCGTTATCCTTCTGAACTGATTTGTCATGGGTTGGAACCCGTACCCAGTAAGACAGATCCGTTTATGGGTTATTGAGCTTTGAAGAAAGACCCAGTCCCCATTTCAGACCCGTTTGTAGATGAAATTACCGTTATACCCCTGAGCTTTAAGATTCGTGTCCGATTTGGACGGTCCCGATTTAACCCCATTTTTAGGCATATCATGAGCCCCCCACTCCTGGAGACTGAGTTCTATAGTCTTTAAGGAGTAGTTTTGTTGTTCTAATGGCGTACGAGATTTTATCGGAGTCCTTAAGGAAGTTCGGATCTTGCTCGAGATGTAACGGTGTTATTCTGAGCTTATAAAATGCGTAAAAATATCCTCTGAATTTTTTGGATTTTTTGTGATTTTTCCATATTTTTTTGAATTTTTCCTCACTTTTTTGAATTTTTTATTTATTTTTCGAATTAAATAATTATTTATCGAAAATTTTAATTAATTATTCTAATATAATAATTATTATTTTCAGAATTTTAAAATAATTTTCTGAATTAATAATTATTTTTACAATTTTTTAATTAATTTTTTCGGATTTTTTAAATAATTAATTCAAATTAATTAATTAATTAATTAATTAAATATTACCTGGACACGTGGCGTCAATCTGTGTGTTGATCACGATAAGATGTTGCGCATCTCAAAGCAGGGCATTTTCCCCAATTTCCAGCTCGAAACCCCTTTTGCTCGGCACACGTTGCCGACCCACCAGGTGACGCCACGTGGCGCGGTCAATGCTAGCGTTGACCACCACGTGGCATTTTTTTCCTTTTCCGCTCTGTTCACTGTTCTTGCTTCTCTGCTTCTGCTCTGTTTCCTTCTTCTCCCGCTCTGTTTCTTCTTTCTTCTCCTTTGTCTCCAGCTTCGCCGAGAGCGTCCGTGGAGCTCGAAGGGGGAGCACTGGAGCTCATTGGAGTCAGGAGCTCAGGGGCAAGGCTCGGTGAGGTTCGACGAGGAAGTTTGGGAGCTCGAGCTCGGTGCTCAACTTCGGAACTCGATGGGTTCGTTTGAGGGGGTTCGTACCTCAGCATCGGAGCTTGGAGGCTGGCGAAGAAGTGCTCAAGCTCTGGCGGTGGAGAGGAGCTCAATGCCTCTTCGGGTGAGGGTAGAGCTCGGCATGAGGGGAGCTTCGACGAGGCGTCGAGCTCGACATGGAGGGAGCTTCGATGAGGCGTCGATCTCAGAGTCAGTGGAGTTCGGAGACGTGTGTGATGGAGCTCTGGGTTGGAGGTGAGCTCGACGACAGAAGAAGTGAGGCAAGCTCTTTGGTGAGCTCGTGAGGTGGAGCTTGAGCTCGGCATCACCGAATGTGACTTCGAAGGAGGAAGAGAGCTTGGTGAGAGGGAGTCGAGGTCGGAGCATGGCGATGACTGAGGTTGGAGCTCAGCCATGGCGGAGCTTGGTCGCGAGCTCGAGTTCGGAGCTCGTTAATGGCGGTGATGGATTCGGAGCTCTTCTAGAGGAGAAGCTCAGTGAAGGGGAGCTCGCAGTGCTCGGATATGGTGAAGGAGCTCGACATGGGCTCTATGATGCCGAAGGGAGCTTCGTCGAAGGTGGAGCTCAGAGTTCGGGAGTAGTGCTCGGCGAGGTTGATGATTGAGAGGACTTTGTCGAAGGTGGAGGCTGAGCTCGACGACGGAGAAGAGGTAGGAGTTTTGTTTTGTTTTTGGCAGAAACTGGAGAAGAAGGAGGAGGCTGAAGAGGTATGGGGTTAGGGTTTCTAACGGGTTCGGATCCGACCCTGTTTATTTGAGCCCATCGACAAATCTTAGCCGTTAATCGTGTTTGAACACGAATTTTGAGGTATAGTTTTTTGCCATTTTGCAGTTCGGTAGCTCAGTAGCTCGGATTTCAGATCCGAGCTACGTGGCTCCATTTGGATGGTTGATCACGATCATGGCACGAATCACGAGGCGATAGTTATTTTGCGCCAATTCGCAGCTTGGTAGTTCAGTAGCTCGGATTTCAGATCCGAGCGTCGTGGCTCCATCTGGACGGTTGATCACAATCATGGCACGAATCATGAGGCGATAGTTGTTTTGCACCAATTCACAGCTCGGTACCTCGGTATCTCAGATTGTAGATCCGAGCTACGTGGCTCAATCTGGACGGTTGATCACGATCATGGCGCAAATCACGAGGCAATAGTTTTTGCCATTTTCTTGCTCGGTGCAGCTGTGTTGCGATCCACTTTTCCGGTGCTACGGAGGTCCGATCGGGGCATGTGACCCCTTTTTTTGAAGCTAACTCGAAGATCTACAACTTCTCTTTAGGAGTCGGTTGAAGAATCACCCGTATTGAAGGTCAGAATAGGCCCGCAATATCTTTGCTTCTTTCAGTAGCTCGGATTAGGATTCCGAGCGACGTGGCGCGATCTGGACCGTCCAATTGGAGATCAGGTGCGAATCTCTAGGCACGAAGGCGTGGACCACGAGAAAACATGATTTTTGTCGATACGGCGTGATCTGAGCCGTCTGATCGAGATCTTGGCGCAAATCATGAGGAGAAAGTCGTTTTTCTCCAATACACAGCTCGGAATGCAAGTTGCTCGGATTGTAAATCCGAAGTACGTGGCGAGATCTGAACCAGTTGATGAAGATTTGTCAAGTTGAGAAGAGCTTCGGTCACCGGGGTCTTCGAAGAGGAGCTCCACTCCTGTGGGCTAAGGAGATGAGTTAGGAGGATCCTCACAAGGCCCATTCGGGAGACGAGTTTGAGAAGCAAGTCTAAGGGACAGTTTTGAGCTCCGAACTCGCTTAAAAGAGGACAACTCGGGAGGCGAGTAGGACGAATAATCACCTCCAGGCTCTAGGAGAGAGCCGTTCGGGAGACAAGTTTGAGGAGCGACTCTAGGGGAGAGTCATGCTCCGAACTAGTTGTGAAGAGGTCCATTCTGGGAACGAGCGGAGCGAAGAGCTTGGCTCTAAGAGAGAACCGTTTGGGAGACAAGTTTGGGGAGCAACTATAGGGGAGAGTTTTAGCTCTGAACTTGCTGAGAAGAGGTTCACTCGGGAGGCGAGTAAGAGGAAGAATCACCTCTAGGCTCTAGGAGAGAGCCGTTCGGGAGACAAGTTTGAGGAGCAACTCTAGAGGGGAGTTTTAGCTCTGAACTTGTTGAGAAGAGGTTCAATCGGAAGGCGAGTAGGAGGAAGAATCACCTCCAGGCTCTAGGAGAGAGCCGTTCGGGAGACAAGTTTGAGGAGCAACTTTAGGGGAGAGTTTTAGCTCTGAACTTGTTGAGAAGAGGTTCAACAGTTGTGGGAGCAATTCCGAATGGTGAGCTTCCCTGCACTCACTTGTTTGCAAGCGGCTAAGGCAACGTCGAACCAAGTGTTGGACTCCGAACTTGTTGTTAAGAGAGTTAACGAGTTGTAGGAGCAATTCCGAATGGTGAGCTACCCCGCACTTGCTTGTTTGCAAGCGGCTAAGGCAACGTCGAACCAAGTGTTGGACCCCGAACTCGTCTTTTGAGCTTAGTAAGTTATGGGAGCAGCCCTGTAGGACAAGTTAAACTCCGAACTTACCATTTAGCGAGTCACAGAAGTGACTCGGAGAAGTAGAAATGAAGCAAGTGCAATAATAGACAAATGTTTAAGTTTTATTGAAATAAACTAAATTACCGTTTCGATGGGGCGAACCATTATTACATGCTGTTGGCCGGGTTACAAGCATCGGCTTTATTGAAAACCGAGATCCTAGTTTTACGATAGGGTGAAGGACTCTTGGGAGGAGTTGGGTTCTCCCCCCATTGGACCTCCTTGGATGAGGTGGAAGACAGCCCCAGGTTCTGAATCTTGGAACTCAGCGGACCTCTCTCTTTGGTTGTAGGCTCCTCGGGGTGGGAGGTCGGCCCCGTCTCTTTGGACGAACTTATCCAGGTGTCCCCGCTGTATGAGCTCTTCGATCTCCTCTTTGAGAGCCCAACAATCATTCGTGTCGTGGCTGTGGTCCTTATGAAAGCAGCACCACTTATCCCTATTTCTTTTCTTGTCGGGGATATTCATTCTAGGGAGAGCGCAGAGTAGCTCTTCTTTGTCTACCTCCATAAGAACTGATGATATACTAGCATTGAGGGGGGTGAACTTCTCAAAACGAGGAGCTAGGCGGCATTGGCCGTTGTCATCTCTCTGGAGTTTCTGGGATCCTTCTTTGCTCGTATTCTTCTGTTTGTTCCCGAAAGATGATTCCTCAAGAGTGGGGGGAGGGGGGGGGGTTGATAGCCTCTTCCACTCGGATGTACTTCTCACTCCTAAGCAAGAGTTCTGAGAAGTCTCGAGGAGGCTTCTTGGCAAGGGATGCCTTGAGGTCGGCATTGGTGACATTGCACTCGAATGCTGCAGAGGCTACTGATTGGTTGAGGGAGGCTATAGACCGGGCTTCAGCGGTGAAGCGCCGAACGTAATCTCTTAGGCATTCACCCTTTCGTTGGTTGAGGGTCACCAAAGATACACTTGTTTTCTCGACCCGACGGTTACTTACGAAATGAGTAAGGAAGAGCCCTTTGAACTGATCGAATGAGAAGATGGAGGCCGGGGCGAGTCGAGAGTACCATTCTCTCGCAGGCCCCTTTAGCGTGGCAGGGAAGGTCTTGCAAAGGAGTGCCTCCGAAGCCTAGTGGACCATCATGAGAGTTTTAAAACTCTCGATGTGGTCGGCAGGGTCCGACTCCCCATTGTATGACTCAAAGTTAGGGGGCATAAAGTTTTGTGGGACCGGAGCTTCCATGATGGCTCGGGAGAACGGGGGCCTGCTCGGGCAGAAATCCTTGCCCATTGTTCCTCTTCTCTGTCAAGTCGTCCAAGGCACCTCTCCATCTCGTGGAGATAGCAGTAGACCGAGTCTTCCCGTCGGTTATATCCTGTCGATCCCCTAGACTCTTTCCCATGCGAAAGGGGACTAGGAGTGCGGTGGTGACGGCTTGGGACAGGTTCAGAACTAGGTTCCCGTTGCTCATGGTTGGGAGCGGCGTTGAGGGCCCACAGAACGGCCTCTTGAAAATCTTGGAACTCCGCCCTTGTGACTAGTGCCTCTCCAGCTTGGCTATCCCCGTGTGTGGCTCGGCGTACTGGAGAATGACTTCTCCGCAGATGACATTGATGGGACTCTCTTTGCCTCTTCGGGGGAGGGGGTCTTCTGGTCCTCGGTCTGCGGGGGGTCAGGACTCTTGAGACCCCTGGGTGCTCAAGTTGATGGACTCCCCCAAGGGCTTGCCATCCATTCAGGCAAGTTCGGAGGTCGACCCCCTTTTGGCGGTTGGCAATCACTTGTCGGAGATCCCGCTCGGGAGGGCTTTGAGAAGCCATAGAGTCAACTGGAGGATTATGGACCGCGACATGGTTCTGAGGAGGATGTTGCTTTGAACGACTCCTACGAGAGCCCCCCTGGGCAGCCCCCGGAGATCCTGGAGGGGTTTATTGAGGAGGAGCACCTTGAGCTGGAGGAGGGGGAGGAGGAAGAGAAGTGGTTCTTCTGCTGGAGACTGCTGCCTTCCCCTTCTCTTTTGGAAGCATGGCTTGAAACTAATCTCGCTGATGAAGTTAGGTTGAGTTGCTTTTTCGGTTCCCACAGACGGTGCCAATCTGTTGTTACTGAATCTGGTGTGGGGGCAATAGATAGAATTTGTGGATTCTTGAGAAAACGAACAAGGCAATCCTGTTCACCTGTAGACCTTCACCAACATGTTGACTTGGTGTCTTGCTGCTGCTGCGAACCTACAAAAAGTGCGAAACACCGGGATGGATTCAAGCGACGCACCCTCCGACGTTCTTATCAGTAATCAGGAAGATTATGAAAGAGCTTTAACTGGAAAAAGATTGATTACCTTCTTATGGTGGGGGAGAGGGGTTTTTATAGTCGCCTTAGGGATCCGTTTCGGGATAAGAACAAATCTCTACTTTCTGGTATGGATGGATAGAAATGGTTAAAACCACCTCTTAGGGATAATTATGAATCTGAATTCTTCTTTATCCCTATGAACTGGTTTGTAATGGGTTGGGACCCGTACCTAGTAAGACAGATCCGTTTATGGGTTATTGGGCTTTGAAGAAAGACCCAGTCCCCATTTCAGATCCATTTGTAGATGAAATTACCATTTTACCACTGAGCTTTAAGATTCGTGTCTGATTTGAACGGTCCCGATTTAACCCCTTTTTAGCCATATCAACTTTAAAGAAGTTGGGCATTAAAAGAGAGACTGTCACAAGTGGTTGAGTCAGAAGAGTGCTACTAAAGAAGGGGAACAAGCCCATATAGTCAGCGCAACTGAGTCAAGTGATAATGTTGATTGTTGTCTTCTTGCTTCAAGTTCTTCAGATGTGGATTCAAGTTGGTATCTTGATTCGAGAAGTTCTTCTCATATTTGCTCCAAGAGGGAGATGTTTTCTACTTACAAGTCATCAACAGGCCGTAGTGTGAGAACGGGGAGTGGTGAGATTTGGGAAGTAGTGGGTGAGGGAACAGTTGAATTGGAGACATTAGATGGTAAAGGGTTCGCACTAGAAGATGTCATGCATATTCCTTCGATACAGAAGAATCTTACATCCTTGGGTACTCTTGATGCTCGTGGCTGCAGCTACACAGCTCGAGGTAGAGTTTTGACAGTTTGGGATAGTCGTCGTAAGGTAATGAAGGGTAAGAGGGGGATTGGGAAGGTTCAACACAACCTCTACCAGCTTTGTGGGAACAGAACAACTCGGTCGAGTGTATGGAAGCCCATTGCTCCTAAAGAATCATCAAGTAAGCCGTCACTAGAATTACCGATGCGAGACTGCAACGTTCGAATATCGTTGGAAGGTGGAGAAAGCCTTGATGTAGGTGGAGTTCATGTAGTAAGCCGTCACCTGAAGTAGATCATGATTTCCTTAGGAATGACATGGAGTATGTCGAGCCGGACCCAGTTCACACAACTGAGGCTGATTTCACCATCACTATTCTCACAAGGGACGAGCTTTTCATGATCAGGGATGCCTTCGGGATCCCTTTCGAGTATGGGTTGTTCTTACTGGGTCCCGAAGTTAGGGCATGTTATGCAATATCCGACGAGTACTGTTTCTTCCCTTGTGATGCCTTCTATGCGGGGCCTTTTTCCTTCTTCACCCCTTTATTATAGATGTGCTCAACTGATATAAGTTGTGTTTGATGCAGCTTATACCAAACGTGTAGAGGCATGTAGTAGGATTCGTCCTACAGTGTCGTAGGCTCGGAGCCGAACCGAGTCTAACCATTTTAGGCGACACTTCAAGATCATCCAGCCGAACAAGATGGAGGAGCGGTGGTATTTATGCTATCGTAGTAATTGGGCGAAGAACGAAGTGTAACACCCCTACCCTACTCAGACAATTTATACAATTTATCGGACAAATTATTTACAGTATAGTACAACTACCCACCACAGGCTGCCTCTCAAAAGGTGGTTAACCGGATTGGTGACTTTTGATCATAGGCTATAGTATTTATTTATTATTTAATCTTGGGAATTAACGATATGGGACTATAGCATTATAGATGCACCGTACCCTGATTCTGCATGTTGTCCAATCCCCTAGCCAACCACAGTGGATTTACCGGGCGACCTGACCCCAACTCCGCTCCCTCTCAGGCATCCCAGTACATCTGCTAGCCCCATCTCAGGCATAAATCTCGCCCACTCTTACCCACACTCGGTGTCGAAAGTCGGCTCTGATACCATTTGTAACACCCCTGCCCCTACTCGGACAATTTATACAATTTATCGGACAAATTATTTATAGTATAGTACAACTGCCCATCACAGGCTGCCTCTCAAAAGGTTGTTAACCGGATTGGTAACTCTTGATCATTATAGTATTTATTTATCATTTAATCTTGGGAATTAATGATATGGGACTATAGCATTATAGCTTACCTCTCACTGTTTCTCACTCCTTGAGAAATGCATAGCGACAGTAACGCCACAATATGCAGGTGGGCCCCATGGAAACACGTCACTCATTGACGTCCAAAGCAGGCACACCTCATTCTGCTTCATTTCAAATATGGCCCCCACCATACAATTCACCATATTACCATTCACATTTAATCCCATTATATAATTCTTTCAAGCCTATACAGCATACACTCCACTGATTTTACTTTATACACATTTTTTTTTGATGAATCGTATAGAGCCAAAAGGCTTGAGCCATCAACAAAATATATTAATCAATAAAAACAGTTAATGTACAATACAGTAGTCACTGGCTTTACAAGATGTAAAACAGAATTAAACAAACAAAAGGACAATAAAAAAGGACAGACTAAACAAGAATACAGGGAGACAGCGCAAGAAACAAAGCCGCATACCGAACGGGCTTGAAAAATAACCCACTAGTGGAGCAAGCCAACTCGTCGCACCCGAGAAAGACAAGAATCTAGTCCACTGCGCCAAGAGACCGGGAGCCAATACCCCCCCACACGAAGGAGATCACCTACACAAGCAGTCCATACGAACAAAAGCTGCACAATGGGGAACACGCATTTGCCTAAGAGAAGAGAAGGCACTTGCAGAGGGACGCAACTGGACTGCGGAGGCGAGGAGGATGACATCTCAACTGAGCCCAAGCTGAGGCGGCGATAAGGAAGCAGCTTTCCTAGCAAGAATACGAGCACTCACACGTATCTGAACATTATTGATAACTTTCTTGTTGTATTTCCGCTTAAAGTGGGGCAGTGCAACCTGCGCCAAAGTGGAAGAAATAGCATCCGGGGCAGGCAAGGAAACTTCATCTACGATGACGCAAGACGGAGGAAGGAGACAACTGCGGGGGAAGAGGTGCAGGAAAACCCTCATCCCCGAAAGGGGATCATGAATCCAAGATTGAAATTCTAAACCTTTATACATCGAGAAAGTACATCCCGGGAAATGTAGGGAGAACATAGGAAGGTTGGGAGAAGAGAGCAACACAGAACAAGGATAGTGATAATCTAAAGAAAGAAACTTAATATCGCTACCGGCCTTGGCAGTTGGCGCCTGAGGGACCAAAGAGCTGCGATGCCGGGAGAGCCCCATCGCACTGCAACTCCAATAGTGACGCGAGGCAAAGGATTTAAACAATCCTTCATTATAATTCGAGATCAAGAATAATGAAGAAGCCACAGGAACAGTAGGAGGACGAGCCTTGTGGACGCTCGTCCGGGAGAAAGAAATTAGATGCGTATAAACCTTAAGATCCTTAAAGTGATTAGCAATGTTAGAAGGCTGTAAAATAGCCCTCGAATCACGTAACATAGAGGAAGGAGAAGAGGGGAGACTAGCTGAACTGGAAACAGTCACAGAGGAGTCTAACTCCCTACCAGAAACAATCATAGCGGAGTCTAACTCCTTACCAGAATGAATACTAGGTTTCTTAGTAGCGCAACCATGAAGTCTGCGCTTTAAGAGGGAATAGTTAAGAAATGAGAGAAGTTTGGCCGGTAATGGAAAGCCTCTGGGTAAACCAAGGAGCTCTTGAAGGAGAAAACATCGACTGCGTGAGTGACCAAACTTCTCACAGAAGAGGCACTTTATTTTGTTCACGCACTCACGTTTAAAGTGCCCTGGAAGAAGGCACCTGTGACAGGACCGATAAGGGTCGGCCTTACCAGGAGAGGGAGAAATTGTGGGGTGAGGTGATCTAAGGGAATGAAATGTATTACCCAGGGAAAAAGAAGTTAAGTCGCTATTCAAAGCCCGAACAGACACTAAACTGTTAGAACAAGTTTTAGAAGCAGCGAGCTCCATGACGGAAAAAACAACGGGATAACAATCTAAATACGACCACCAACAATAAAGAAGGCAAAAGACACTAGAATCGGAAGCACTATAGCTATTTAGAAAATGCACCAGCGAACCACTGCCGAAGAAACAAACCAGGGCTGAACTAACCGGAGCAATAACACCCACAAAAAAGAGATAGAAGAGATTGGCGAAATATTAGATCAGAGAAGAACCACTAAAGAAGAAGAAAATGTTCCAACTGGAGCCCAGCGGAAGCTACAAGCCAGTGACTAAACAGAGCAATACAACCCAGAGGTTAATTAGAGCAGAACAAATAAGATAAACTCCAGAAAATAGACAAGAGAATCACCTCTCAAGGAAAGCACTAACGCTCCCAGAAGAGGAAGAAGAAGTAGCTTACTAGAGGAGATAGAAAGGAGGAAAAGCACATAGGCGAATTAGAGACCAATAAATAACAAAGGCCCTTAAAAAAAGAACTAATCCTCCTCCAGTAGAAGGAAAAGTAGGCCGCCAAATAGTCGCCTGAGAAAAAACAAAACTACCCAATATACGAAATCTCACAACCAGAAAATCGACAACAGAGGGGATACTTACAGTGATAAGGGGAAGGATACGTCGCTCACCCGGGGAACTGCACGCAGAACCAGCGCCAAAACGCGTTGCTAGAGGAGGAGGATGAACACAGCCAAATGCGTTGCTAGAGGAGGAGGATGAACGGATCGGAGTCCCGTAGAAGGAAGACGAAGACCTTGGAAGCCAGCGGACGCCAACTCGACGGGAAGGAGCTGGAGCTGGCAGGGAACAGGAGACGGAGGACGGCTCCGGAGACAATCGAATTCAAAGTCGCTCCTGGGGAGGGAGAAAAAACTCGGAGCACGAAATGGGGAAAGCGAGAGATGGGTGTGAAGAGGAGGATGAGATCTATAACTTTAACGAAGGGAGGGAGGACGATGGGGAGGTGTGGACGGCAGATCTGGGCTGAGAAAGGCGGAGGAGAAGGAGAATTCAAAATCGCCAGAGGAGAGAGAGAGAGTTGAAGACCAGGAAGTTATACACATATTATATGCCATATATCTCATTTTAATATATATCAACTATATATATTACTATTATATATTTTTGTAAACTACGGGGTGTTACACGAAGTTCCTGACTCGACCAAGAGTTGGAGGGAGAAGTTCTTCATCGTTCGTAGTCCTGAACCATGGGGGATTCCCACGACATGGAGAATGAAGGTTCCATTGACATGAAGGCGGAACCGGTGGTGACCGCGAAGGAGAAGATTTTTAGTAATGCTCTTCTCGAGCAAAAGATGTTTCCGTGGCGAGATATCACCAACGAAGTCCTCTTCGAGGGTGGTCTTATCCGGGTGGATCTTAGTATGATTTATTACTTTTCATTTCATGCCATACTTTGTTGCTTAACTGATGTCTTTGTTTCTTTTGTTACTTTGTATTGTGAGTTCTCATCTCTTTGTGTTTCATCTTGCAAGGCAACCAGAGATGGACTCCGAATACTTGATCTTTGATCGGAAGACCCTCCACAACAAAAGGACCGACGAGCCTAAGAATGCGGAAGAGGACGGCGAGCCATACCCATACTTCCAAGGATCCCTCTGCTCTGACCCGACTGTTCTGACTGAGAAGCCTTCGGGAGATGCACCTGATGTTGTCATAGGAGGTTCTTCTCTGGTAGCTATTGTAGCGAGTGATACGCCTCTTCCCTTGATTGCCCAGGCTGCATCGATCCTTAGCAATGAGCAAGAGATTATTCACGTTCCCAACTGGAGGATGAAGCAGTAGGAGAGCTTCCTTGGCAACTCAGCTGCTTGCTTGGATGAGATTCGCCACCTCCCTACTTTAGCTGATTGGGAGAGGTTGAAGATGGAGCCACTCGAGAGATCCGTCTTAGAAATTGCTCAAGTGCAGATGACGCTACATCTAGTGTTTTTTGAAGTTTTGACTTTCGTATTTTTTATTGTAGTACGATGTCTTGAACGCTTTTCTTCTTTTTCTAGATGGTGTGACAATTTGGCCTCCTGGTCGATTTTTACGCCGCCGAGGAGAAGGATCTGATGGCGCAGTTCTCTCGTACCAAGAGGAACAAGAAGAGGGTCGTCAAGGGGCTTAAGACAGAGTTGGAGGCGTCGAAGAAGAAGGGGGAGGAGTCAAGCCTGAAATTGGAGGCATCGAAATTGAAGGAAGAGGGTCGCGCCTAAATATTGAGGAATAAGAGAAGAGGGTGGCCAACCTTGTGTTGAAGCTTGAGAAACGGGCTGAGACGGCCTTGGCCGTGAAGGTCGCTGTAGCGCCCCGAATTTCTAATATGATATCTTAGAAAATACGTGGCACAATCCCAGCATCAACTTCAATGTAACATTAAATACAACCAACGCCACTAAAATTTTCAACTTTTATTACAACAAACTTTTACATAGCACAGCGGAATACAAAACAACTCAAATCATAATTTTCTTTTATTCACAACACAGTCTTTTTACAACACTGTTCTTACATATTTACACAAACTCCATTAAATTAATTTATCTCAAAACTATCTAAAGCATCCACACCTCCAAACTCTAAGCAACAACCTGCAACATATGAGGCTAGAGATGATCCCTAACCCCCAAAACTAAAGGGGTCAGCCATAAATGGTGTGAGTGACATAAAACAACAGACAACATAAATGAACATTAGTCATGAATCCTTAAACAACAGGTAATAAACATGAATACTTAAAATACAATGTAGCAAGGAAAAGTAAACAACAAGTGAGACCAAACCAAGTGTCATGTGTAGAAAACAGGAATTCCACATGCATGAAAACCAAGTCAAGAAAACACAATTTCTATATGCGGACTCTCTAATGCGTACTTGTCGAAGTCTATGCATCCCACTCTACATAGGTTCGGTGCAAGCCCTTAACGTCTCCACATCGTAGGGTTCAATCCCCCGCTATGCAACTAATCCTAACACGATGACTACTACGAGATAAAGATAAGTTGTGAGTAGTAGCCCATGCCCCGATAATTCCGGAGATAGATCCCACACCACAAGTATTTTATCGTGATAATTCCGGAGACCATCCCACACCGAAACATTGACACATCATCACACGAATACCACATGTGCTTCGCCTCGACTCCGATAATTCCGGAGATCAATCCCACACCCAAAGTAACTACTTGGATAATTCCGGAGATATATCCCACACCGTAGGTAACTTACCTGAGATAATTCCGGAGATACATCCCACACCCAATGTATGATACATGGATAATTCCGGAGATTAAATCCCACACCGAAAGCCATACTGAGGTACTTGACCCATGTTCCCGTTCATCATATCACCACTAGTGCCTGTCCTTATTATCTTGGGTTACTTAATTACTCAACGAATCTCCTAGAGTTGGTGTACCCTACCGGACTTAACTCAAAACTGAACAACTGAAATACCTCAACAGGCCTCAACAAAATAACTCAACGCCGGTATACTAGGGTCACACACATTCTCTAGAGACTCAAACTCAAATGTCTAAACCAACTTTTCACCATAAATAACTCAACTGAATGTCTCAAAATCAAATGCTTAACTGAATATCCCAAAATCAAATGCTTAACCGAAGACAAAATATAGGCCAAATATCTGAAGACGAATCATTCAAAAGAACACTCAAGTTACGAAAACTCATCAGTACCAGTCGACTTATACTATAGTAAGTCGACTGTCCAGAAGGAAAATATCCATGATTTTAAGAAAATAAACTAAGTCATATAAGTCGACTTAAAAAATGTTATAGGTCGACTGTCCAGAAAAAGACTGCAATAATTTTGCAAAATAAATTCTAAGTATACCAGTCGACTGAACAAGGGCCTAAGTCGACTGTCCAGAACGGATTTTCAAAAGGTTAAAGATACATCAGCAGGGTCGTACCAGTCGACTGATAAGTAGACCAGTCGACTATCGGCCTACAGTTTACAAAATTTAGGTCTGTATACAATAATCAAAACTGGGGTTTTTCTAAAGAATCATTGTTTATGAAAATAATTCGTATTCAGGTAAAAATGACAAATCTCAAATAATCCTCATTATGGATACATTACTCAATCATCCGATATCTCAAAACTCAATTCTCATGTTCTAAATTCCTAGTTCTTCCATTAGGGTATCTCAATACTGAATCTCTTCACAACTCATAGCCAAGATCTGATTCGTAAACACAAGATCCAGATGCTCACCATCCGATCATAACCATACTCAATTTTATTATGCTTTTTAGCAATACAAATTTATAAAACAAGATCTACTCAACCTTCTTAGATTTCACATACATGATACAAACAACAATCTTTGCATCGTTCTCATGCAAAAATACTAAATGACATACATGCCAAACCAACAATATAACAATCGATCACATTAATCAAACCACAATACAAGATTCATATCATTCACAACATCAAAACAAAACAAAATATTGTCACTCACAAAACAAAATAAAACAAACAATATCACTCACCTTTGAATTGAGAAGATCCAACGAAAAAGCCTTCCTTTTTGCGAGATCCAAAACTTCCTCTTGCTCCTCCAAACAAATCACAAAATTCTGTATATTGCAGCAAATGATGGCTGGAAAAATCCTTTTAAACATTCGGAAATGAAGTGTTTAGGGTTTTACCCACACTTCTACAAAATAGTCCCTTCAAAATACAACTTCATATATATATAGCTCTATTCTTGGAAATTCAATCAAATTCATTAAAATTAGGATTTAAAAGTAAAATATAGCCCTAAATCTCAACCGGTACTATTCAAAATGTCCAGAAAGTACATTTTGCATTTTAACCCCTAAAAATGACAAATTTGCAAAAAGGTCATTCTTTTCTCAAAATTTGCAAATAGTTCCAATTAATTTCAGAAAAAATCTGGAAAAATACTAAATAAATCTGAAATATTAAATAATGATTTTTCATGAAGAAAACTTGAATTTCAAACTTCTCAAGAAAGTATTTGCACGTGTTTTGCACGTGTAAAAAGATAAATCTTTTAGAAAATATTAATTAAATCTCCAAAAATCAATTTAAATTCATTTTCAAATATTTAAAATAATATTTGAAAATATGGGGTTCTACAGTCGCAAAGTCCAAGGTCAAGCTGCAGAATGTGATTGATAAGTCATATGCTCGGGCTATCTCTCATGTGGCGAAGCATGTTCCCAATTTTGCTGGGAAAGGGTACCACTTGATGCTCCTTCCTGGAGAGGCTCATGGGGAGGAAAAAGTCAGGGAGGATGTTAATGAGGGTGGTACTTCTGCTAGGAGCGCAAAGAGTGGCTGGGGGAAGAAGAGTAAGTGGATGGAGGCAGTTGGGGGCTCCTTGCCCTTAGTTCCGCCAAGGCAGGTGGACACTTATTCATCCTTCATGTTTTTCGTTGCATTAGTTTTTTTATTTCTGTATGACGTCATATTGTGGACTGGCCACCTCACCCTTGTATCTTCCTTTTATTACATGAAAAATGCTTTTTTTGCTTTATTAGCACTTGTGTATTATTCTGATGTACTTGGAGTTACTCTTGGTTGTGACATTTTATTATTTATCCATTTTTTGTTTGTATCCCTCGCCTTGTCAATGTTGAGATAACTCTTTGGTCCTTCTCGTTGGCAGGTGATTATGGGAGCTGGGGAGAGGCCCCGAGGTGGTGAGGTTGAGCAGCTTCTCAAGAGGTTGCACATAACGAAGTTAGCATTTGATTACTTGCATGATCAGTCAAAGAATGAGTGGTTGGAGACATTTTGTTGTGTAAAATCTAGATACCTAAATAAATAGATAAAACTAGACACAAATTAAAAACCTCGCAAGTGCACGAATCGTTTATAGAATCGTAGTAATAGCAAGGGTCGATCCCACAGAGATTGTAGACTTTAACTAACTAATCAATAGAAAATAATAAAAATCATAAAAAGTTGTTTTGAAAGTCTAAAAGAAATAAAAAGATTAAAACTAAAGGAAGAAGTGTTGAATCACAAATATTTATGAAATAGTTGGGTTTAGATCTCCACCAATAGTCAGTAATGCTAAGTCACCTTCTGAACTTCTTCTTATTACTCATGTTTGTTCACTTTAAGGGCATGGTATCTACTCCTTAAAGTATTGTTTCCCTAGGCCAAGAATTAGGCATGGTATCTACTCTAATTCGTTTCTTTCATTAAGTCCTTAGCATGGTATCTACTAAGTTGTATTTAAAGAAAACATAAGATCAGTGGAAACGAACAAACACTCAAGGCTCTAGAAATTGGTATCAGATCTAGATCCCTTAAGTTGATTGAACCAGGAACCCCTAAAGATCCCTTTGTTACAATTACGGGCACGAGATACGGGTCGTCTCAATATGCTCATATAACAGATTCAGATAAATAGTAATACAAACTTGATATTCTCTAGCTCTGTTTGTCAGTCGACTGGCTCTCACCTCAGTCGACTGCTCTCAGGCTTTTGAGAACAAGTTTGATTACCGTCAATCTATATCAATACAAACAAATTCAATCAATAAGTAAACTAGAAGAGTTCAGCAGAATATAGCACTACATAACTACGGCTTCAATCTACCCAACTTTATCTACCCAACTATGAATTTAGTTCCACATAATAATATTTTTATTAATCAACAAGTTTGAATACATGATAAACATAAAAGAATAGAAAGAGAAGAAATAAACTAATGAACTCCGGCAATGAGGTCGACTGGCTGTCACACAGTCGGCTGCCTTCGAATACTGGATCTCCTCTCTCCTTCCTCGATGCTGATAGAATAAGGCCTTGTTGATGACTTGAATGCGCAGAAACTCTTGTGATTCGGTAGTTTTGGAATATTGAAGAGAGACAACTCCGAGAGAGCCTTGTTGATGCTTCTTTTCTGATATTTATAGAACACGGCTGAGAATTAGGGTTTTGCACTTTTTCAGGAAAGTCCTTCTTTATTTGATTTGGTGATTTATATCTTTCTCTTTTCTTCTTTCCTTCCTTATCTGTTAACCACGTGCTCTTGGAAATACCCTGTCTTTAGATTTGATTCTTCGTATAAAATCTGGATCCACATAGATTCGAAATTAGATGCAGGTGTATCTTTGAATATCTTATCTGTTTACTCCGTCGCACACCAGTCGACTTGTCTTCGAACCAGTCGACTGAGTCGAGACTTCTGAAGATTTCATAATTGATCAGACTAGTCGACTGTCCTTGAGAGTAAGTCGACTGTGACGATACATCTGTGTAAGCTTGAGTTCTCTGTCCAGTCACCTATTGTGGAGAACCAGTCGACTGATGCTTCTGTAATCTTCTGAATTCATCCTTAAGATCCTGAATTTGCTTCGTTTTGCTGTCTTGAGCTGTTTCCTATGGAAAAGAGAAAATAAGAGTTAAATACCACATATAGAGCTTTTAAATGTCTAATTTCATTAAGATTATTGTCTCTAAATGTGAATAATAATGCGTTCATCAAATACCCCCAAACTTAGATTTTTGCTTGTCCTCAAGCAAACTAGAATTATGAACAAGGGGTATAATAATAACAACCTCAATCACCAAGAGTTCTTACTATGTGGGCATCAACATAGAAAAGTATAAACAATTTCGAATAAAGTAAAATTAAGCATACCCACTTTCTCTAGTGCAATTGTTTATTCATAACTCCAAACTCAACCTCACTTGTCATGCAATTAATTATAGTTATAGTATGTAATTACTCAATCTGTGATTATCCCCTTTTCTCTACTACAAACCGAGTAGCAAACTAGAGTTTTTTTTTTTTTTTTTTTTTTTTTTTTTTTTAAGTCGCTTCTCTAAAGTTGTCACTTGCCTTTTTACGCGAATGCGAAACATTTGTGATGAATCCACCCGGTTACTCAGCGAGTCACAAACTCTAAAGTGCTTTGCATACTCATATTTCAAGTTGCCGTTTGACGTAAAGGTAAACATTGGTGATGAATACCCCTAGTTACTAAGGAACTCAAAACATTGGAGTAGATTGACTTTATTCAAGTATATATATATATTTTTTTTATCACTCTATTTACTTAAACTCAATTTAGGACTAGATCTAAAGGGAATAATAACCAGAAAAAGCATCACATTTGTTTATTATGTATAATTGCATGACTCATATAATTTTGTATGGAAGTTATGAAACTCAACAATCCTAAAGTAAATAGGTATCCTTCTTCTTACTTTATAAGAAATTGTTTATCCTAAAAAAATTCAAAAAATTCAAAAGACTCTAATAAAAGACTCTAATACCCCTAAACTTAGATGGAACATTGTCCTCAATGTTCGAAAGAAAATTTAAAAATAGGCATATGTCACATCTAGTAAGGAGAGAAAAATAAATAATAACTCAAAGAAAAATAATAATGAATAACTGAAAGAAAATAAAGGGAAAGTGTAAATACTCCCCTGAAAAATTGGGTTGCCTCCCAATAAGCGCTGTGTTTTCTGTCTTCAGCTAGACTTGATGAGGTCATGCCATGTATTGAACGGTTTGAAGATTCACATCTTCCTCTTGCGGTTCTATGTTTATCTCTATGTATGGCTTTGCTCTATGCCCGTTCACCTTAAATGTTTGATTCTTTTCCTTGCTATGAACCTCCAAAGCGCCATGTGGAAAGACTCTCGTGACAGTGTATGGCCCATACCATCTTGACATAAGCTTGCCTGGAAAAAGTCTCAATCTTGAGTTGTATATCAATACCTTCTGCCCTTCATAAAACTCCTTTCTTGCTAGCTGTTTGTCATGGTACAACTTTGTCCTTTCCTTGTACAATTTTGCATTCTCATAAGCGTCGTGCCTCAACTCTTCAAGCTCATTTAGTTGTAGTCTTCTTTTGTCACCTGCTTGTTTCATATCGAAATTGAACCTTTTTATGGCCCAATATGCTTTGTGCTCCAACTCCACTGGAAGATGACAGGCTTTTCCAAACACCAAACGGTATGGTGACATGCCAATGGGTGTTTTGTATGCTGTTCGGTAGGCCCATAGTGCATCGTTCAAGCGCAACGACCAATCCTTCCTCCTTGTGTTGACTGTCTTTTCCAAAATGCTCTTTATTTCTCTGTTGCTAATCTCCACCTGCCCACTAGTTTGAGGATGATATGGGGTGCCCACTCTATGTGTGATACCATATTTCTTCATCAAAGAAGCAAATGGAAAGTTATTGAAGTGGCTACCTCCATCACTTATTATTGCTCGAGGTGTACCAAACCTAGTGAAAGTATTTTCCTGCAAAAACTTGACAACGACTTTGTGATCATTAGTTCTTGAGGGGACCCAAATGAGTTAGGAAATGGACCCATGAAGTCGATTCCCCAAACATCGAAAAGCTCGATTACTTGGATGTTTTGCAGTGGCATTTGATTTCTAGAAGAGATGTTGCCTGTCCGTTGGCACTTGTCACAAGTCCTGCAAAAAGAAAAGGCATCTTTGAATACTTTAGGCCAATAAAATCCAGATTGCAGTACCTTAAGTGCTGTTCTTTTTGGTCCAAAATGTCCTCCACATGCATATTGGTGGCAATGTTGTAGAATACTCAATTGCTCTTCTTCTGCCACACATCTTCTTATAATTTGATCAGGGCAAAATTTGAACAAATAAGGATCATCCCAGTAGTAGTGCTTGCACATAGCCACCAGTCTCTTTCGTTCCTGACTTGTCATACCTGGAGGGAAAACATGAGCGGTTAGATAGTTTACAATGTCAGCAAACCATGGGAAATTTGCGCAGTAAGATACCAGTCGACTGGCCCTGGTACCAGTCGACTGTCCCGAGGATGAATTTATTTCAAAGAGATGTTCATCTGGGAAAGTCTCATTAAGTGGCGGCACAATTCGTTCTTCCTCCTGCAGTAGCCTGGACATGTGATCTGCAACAACATTGTCGCTTCCTTTTTTATCTTTAATCTCAAGATCGAATTCTTGAAGCAACAGCACCCATCTGATCAACCTAGGCTTAGCATCCTTTTTAGCAAACAAATATCTTAAAGCAGCATGGTCAGTGAAAACAATAACTTTAGAACCAATCAAATATGATCTAAACTTCTCTATAGCAAAAATAACAGCTAACATTTCTTTTTCAGTAGTGGAATAATTTAGCTGTGCATCGTTTAAAGTTCGAGAAGCATAGTAAATAACATGAGGTTTCTTATTGATTTGTTGACCTAAAACAGCCCCTAAAGCATAATCACTTGCATCACACATAAGCTCGAAAGGATGGCTCCAATCTGGTGCCATGACAATAGGTGCAGAAATGAGAAGATTTTTCAATGTATTAAAAGCATTTGTGCACTCTTCTGTCCATACAAACTCAACATCCTTAGCCAACAAGTCACAAAGGGGTTTGGAGATTTTTGAGAAATCTTTTATGAATCTTCTATAAAACCCTGCATGTCCTAGAAAACTCCTAACACCCTTAACTGTAGTGGGAGGGGGTAGTTTTGATATTATATCAATTTTTGCTTTGTCTACCTCTATGCCTCTTTTTGACACCACGTGTCCCAACACAATACCTTGTTGTACCATAAAATGACACTTTTCCCAATTCAGCACTAAATTGCATTCTTCACATCTTTTAGGCACAAGCTACAAATGGTTAAGGCATTCATCAAAACAAGATCCAAAAACACTAAAATCATCCATAAATACCTCGATGAACCTTTCCACCATGTCTGAAAATATGCTCATCATGCATCTTTGAAATGTTGCTGGTGCGTTGCACAATCCAAACGGCATCCTCCTGTAAGCAAAAGTACCAAAAGGACATGTAAAAGTGGTCTTTTCTTGATCTTCTGGAGCAATAGCAATTTGATTATAGCCACTATAACCATCTAGAAAACAATAATGACTATACCCTGCTAATCTTTCTAACATTTGATCAATAAAAGGAAGAGGGAAGTGATCTTTCCTGGTTTCATTATTCAACTTCCTATAGTCAATGCATACCCTCCATCCTGTGGTTACTCTTGTTGGGATAAGTTCATTCTCTTCATTTGTTACCACTGTAACTCCACTTTTCTTAGGAACTACATGTATAGGACTTACCCATTTGCTATCTGAGATAGGATAGATGATGCCAACATCTAGTAGCTTCAAAATTTCCGCTCTTACCACTTCCTTCATGTTGGGGTTGAGCCTTCTCTGTGCCTCTCTGCTAGGTTTTGCATCGTTCTCAAGGAGTATTCTATGCATGCACTTGGATGGACTTATTCCCTTGATGTCTGCAATGGTCCATCCTATTGCACTCTTGTGTTCTCGTAATACCTTCAGCAACTTATATTCTTCCTGTGCACTCAAGTTCGCAGCAATTATTACTGGTAGCGTCTGGTTCTCGCCTAAAAATGCATGCTTCAAATGGTCGGGCAACTGCTTAAGTTCTATGTCTGGAAGTTTCTGTACAGTCGACTGGTCCATGTCAGCAGTCGACTTGTTCTGGGTGTCTTGATTTGGTCGACTGGTTAGAATACCAGTCGACTTACTCTGTTCATCAGTCGCTTGATCTGTAGAAGAACAATTTTTATCAGACACCAATTTTTCAAATAAAGGTGCAGGCTTACCTGAATATGACTGTGGAGTTTCAAGGTGATGTACTGTCTCTGCAATCCTCCAGTCATCGTATTCCTGTTCAACATGAGATAAAGTTAGAGATTGAGTGATTGTGGCTTGAAGTGGTTCAACGCTATGTACCTGAAATGTTTGATCAACAATCTCCTGCACCACATCAATATTATAGCATTCATGATCATCATGTGGAAATTTTAGTGTATCAAACATTTTAAATTCCACTTTTTCTCCGTTTATCTTCATACTTATAATGCCCTTTTTAACACAAATTTTTATATCAGCTGTACTCATAAAGGGCCTACCTAATATGATCGGTAGAGATGATGACATTGAAGATTCCTCCATGTCCAACACAACAAAATCAGCAGGCAAAATAAAATCATTTACCTGAACTAGGACGTCTTCTAAAATACCTCTAAGTCTTTTTATGCTGCGATCAGCCAATTACAAAGTGATGGATGTTGGCTTGAGTTCCCCCAATCCAAGCTTTTCGTAAACAGAATAAGGAAGAAGGTTGATGCTTGCCCCCAAGTCTAGCAGTGCCTTTTCAAAGAAGTGCTCACCAACCTTGCAAGGAATGGTAAAACTACCTGGATCTTTCAGTTTAGGTGGTAATTTTCTTAATAATACCGCACTCACTTCTTCTGTCAAAGCCACATCCTCCTTAACCTGAAATGTTCTTTTGTGAGTACAATAATCTTTCAAAAATTTGGCATAAGAAGGAATTTGTTTAATAGCATCGAGTAGGGGAATATTAATTTCTACCTTTTTGAGAGTTTCAAAGACGTCAAATAAATGTTGTTCTTTCTTTTTATTGACTAACCTTTGAGGGAATGGTGGTGGAACTGTCCCTACTTTTTCACTTACCTTACTTGAACCCAAAGCTTTTGATGGTTGTGTATCTGGTTTGTCTGTATGTGTTCCAACCATGTTGTCAATTATCTTACCATTTCTTAGGGTTGTGACTGCTTGGAGCTGTTCTTGACCTCCAGGGTTTGGTATGGTTTGCGAAGGGAGTTCTCCTGCCTTTCGTTCGCTTAACTCTTTTGCAATCTGACCAATTTATGTTTCTAACTTCTGAATTGCTTGTCCTTGTTGGTTGCTTGTTTGATGTTGTTGTTAGAGCAATTGAAGAACGGTGGACTCAAAATCCAACTTCTTCTGTTCTGGGGCTGGTCGATCAAACCCACTTCCCATCTGAAAGTTTCGTGCATGTCCTTGTGCGATTTGATGCCCTTGATTATTTTGATTATTGCTCCATGAGAAGTTTGGATGATTCCTCCATCCTGGGTTATATGTGTTCGAGTATGGATTGTTCTTTGGTGGAAACACTCCTCGACCCACATAGTTCGCATGCTCCTGATCTGTGAAAGTAGACATGGGACATGTATCAGTTGTGTGATCTAAATGAGAACAAATTGCACACATTTAATTTGTTTGATTTTTAACTCCACCCATCGTCGACATTGCATTAACAAGCATATCAATTTTCTTATTCATGTTTGCCATTTCTAATTGAATGTTAGTACTATTAGAGATTTCGTAAACTCCCTGTTTTTTCGAAGGGCCCCTTCTTGTTGAGAATTGTTGGGAGTTCTCGCTGAGTTCTTCAAAAAGTTCAATGGCTTCTTCTCCACTTTTCCTCATCAAGATCCCGTTGCAAGCTGAATCCACAATTGCCTTATTAGTATCATTTAAACCTTCATAAAAAGCTTGTACCTGATCATCTTTAGGCATGTTGTGTGTTGGACACTTGAGAAGTTTGTTCTTGAAATCTTTCCATGCTTCGAAAAATAGGTCTCCATCCTTTTGTTGGAAGAGTTGAATCTCCCTTTTCAGCTGTTTGGTCTTTTGGGCTGGAAAGAATTCTTTTAAGAACTTTGTCGCCAATTGCTCCCATGAGTTTATTGATCCTGGTTCCAAAGAATTATACCATAGTTTAGCATTAAGTTTTAAGGAAAAAGGAAACAAAATTAACCTGATTTGCTCAGGGGTAAGCCCTTCGATGCTTTGTGTCCTGCAGAGATCGAAAAAGTCTTGTAAATGGAGATGAGGCTCTTCATCAGGTCTGCCACTGAAATGGGGAACCATACTAAGTAACTGAGGAGATAGATGCATGTTCCCTGTGACATTTGGTTGATACGCAATGCAGGAGGGTTGTTCAATGTTCTTAGGCGTAAATTTATCCTGCATTGGTATGCGATTGGGTGTTTCTTCTGCCATTGCTGTATGTGTACTAGGTCTCTGGTCAGTCGACTGGTTCGTGTGGGCAGTCGACTGGTGTGCTGCAAATATCTTACCTAGTCTGTGCAAAGTGCGTTCTGTTTCTGCGTCAATAGGTAGTAGCTCTGGACGAAGTGATCTCCTTCCGTGCATCCACCAAAATCCTGTATCCTAAAAGAAATATATATTAATAAAACTAAAAGAAAGAAAATAAAAACTTCCTACTGATCTGTAAGTTAAAATACTAAACAATCCCCGGCAACGGCGCCAAAAACTTGTTGTGTAAAATCTAGATACCTAAATAAATAGATAAAACTAGACACAAATTAAAAACCTCGCAAGTGCACGAATCGTTTATAGAATCGTAGTAATAGCAAGGGTCGATCCCACAGAGATTGTAGACTTTAACTAACTAATCAATAGAAAATAATAAATATCATAAAAAGTTGTTTTGAAAGTCTAAAAGAAATAAAAAGATTAAAACTAAAGGAAGAAGTGTTGAATCACAAATATTTATGAAATAGTTGGGTTTAGATCTCCACCAATAGTCAGTAATACTAAGTCACCTTCTGAACTTCTTCTTATTACTCATGTTTGTTCACTTTAAGGGCATGGTATCTACTCCTTAAAGTATTGTTTCCCTAGGCCAAGAATTAGGCATGGTATCTACTCTAATTCGTTTCTTTCATTAAGTCCTTAGCATGGTATCTACTAAGTTGTATTTAAAGAAAACATAAGATCAGTGGAAACGAACAAACACTCAAGGCTCTAGAAATTGGTATCAGATCTAGATCCCTTAAGTTGATTGAACCAGGAACCCCTAAAGATCCCTTTGTTACAATTACGGGCACGAGATACGGGTCGTCTCAATATGCTCATATAACAGATTCAGATAAATAGTAATACAAACTTGATATTCTCTAGCTCTGTTTGTCAGTCGACTGGCTCTCACCTCAGTCGACTGCTCTCAGGCTTTTGAGAACAAGTTTGATTACCGTCAATCTATATCAATACAAACAGATTCAATCAATAAGTAAACTAGAAGAGTTCAGCAGAATATAGCACTACATAACTACGGCTTCAATCTACCCAACTATGAATTTAGTTCCACATAATAATATTTTTATTAATCAACAAGTTTGAATACATGATAAACATAAAAGAATAGAAAGAGAAGAAATAAACTAATGAACTCCGGCAATGAGGTCGACTGGCTGTCACACAGTCGACTGCCTTCGAATACTGGATCTCCTCTCTCCTTCCTCGATGCTGATAGAATAAGGCCTTGTTGATGACTTGAATGCGCAGAAACTCTTGTGATTCGGTAGTTTTGGAATATTGAAGAGAGACAACTCCGAGAGAGCCCTGTTGATGCTTCTTTTCTGATATTTATAGAACACGGCTGAGAATTAGGGTTTTGCACTTTTTCAGGAAAGTCCTTCTTTATTTGATTTGGTGATTTATATCTTTCTCTTTTCTTCTTTCCTTCCTTATCTGTTAACCACGTGCTCTTGGAAATACCCTGTCTTTAGATTTGATTCTTCGTATAAAATCTGGATCCACATAGATTCGAAATTAGATGCAGGTGTATCTTTGAATATCTTATCTGTTTACTCCGCCGCAGACCAGTCGACTTGTCTTCGAACCAGTCGACTGAGTCGAGACTTCTGAAGATTTCATAATTGATCAGACTAGTCGACTGTCCTTGAGAGTAAGTCGACTGTGACGATACATCTGTGTAAGCTTGAGTTCTCTGTCCAGTCGCCTGTTGTGGAGAACCAGTCGACTGATGCTTCTGTAATCTTCTGAATTCATCCTTAAGATCCTGAATTTGCTTCGTTTTGCTGTCTTGAGCTGTTTCCTATGGAAAAGAGAAAATAAGAGTTAAATACCACATATAGAGCTTTTAAATGTCTAATTTCATTAAGATTATTGCCTCTAAATGTGAATAATAATGCGTTCATCACATTTCGTCTCAAGACAGTGTTACACGAGTGAGACTATGAGTTAACCCTCCTGCGAGTTGATTGCCTCGTCGGTATGCCCTTGCTCCCCAATGCGACGAAGGACAGTGTTGGGGAGTGTGCTCTTCTTAGAGAGGTTCTTATTGAGAATGATTTGGAGATATACCGTCTCCAAGCGAAGCTTTGTGGGGTTGCGCACGGCTAGCACTTCGAGTACTGTTGGTGTTAGAATGGGGTGCAACGGTTGGTAGAATAAGGTTGGCTGCTAGAGGAAGTCCTGATTGTATGGGTGTTTAGCTAGTTGTAGAAGCGACTCTAGGGAACTATTGGACTCCGAACTTTCTGTATGGGTCCTCTAATGAATTGTGAGAGTCGTATCGAGTGGTGAGTTGAGCTCCAAACTTACTTATTTACCGGTTTGGTGGAGCAACTGTAATCCATGATTAAGGACCTCTAATCCGTCTTTAAGGATTTTTAACAAGTTTCATGAACATGTCTAATGGCGAGTTGAGCTCTGAACTTTCTTGTTTGCAGGTTGCTAGAGCAACTCTGAGTAATGGGTATGAATTCTGAACTTGTTGTTTATGAGTTTAACAGGTTACAAGAGTAGATTGAATGATGAGTTGAGCTCTGAACGTGCTTGATTGCAGATTGCTAAAGCAACTCCGAGCCATGAGTATGGACTCCGAACTTGTTATGGAAGGGTTTGACGGGTTCCAGGAGCAGGTAAAATGGCAAGTTGGGCTCTGAACTTACTTCATTGCAAATTGCTAGAGCAACTCCGAGTCATCAGTATGGACTCTAAACTCGTCTTATAACGAGCTTCTAATGAGTTTTTGGTACCGTTTTTAAGAATAAGCTTAGCATTTAACTCATTGTTTGCATCCAGAGAATTGTACAAGATCTTTGAAAAGATAAATGATAATTTTTTTTATTGAAAATTAAACTAAGTGGTTGCTCTAGTGGCTGGCCTTTATTAGATGCAGTGATCGGTAGGGAAAGTGGTCTTTATTGAAAATTAAAACTAAACGGATGCTCTAATAGCTGACCTTTATAACAAAGATAGTAAAAAAACATAAAATTTTACTAATGACAGAGGGCGTTTAGGTGCCCTCGTTGTACTTTATGAGGTGTTCGGTATTCCACGTTCTATGTATCCTCTTCCCTCCCAGGTCTTCAAGTTAGTAGGCCCCTGGGCGGACCACTTGGGAGACCTTGTACAACCCCTCCCATTTGGGAGCGAGTTTTCCTTTCCTTCGTAGGTCGGATATATCAAGTTTCCACAGGACAAGGTCTCCCTCTTTCAGATTAGTAGGGAAAACTTTCTTGCTATAAAACTTCTCGATCCTTTGTTGGTAAATGTTTCTCCGTATAGCTGATTTCTCCCAAACCTCTTCGACAATATCGAGGTTGGCTTGAAGATTGTTGGAGTATTGTTCTTTGTTTAATGAGAGGGGGAGGGGGATGGCAGTCCGATTTCCAAGGGGATGAGGGATTTCGAGCCGTAGGCAAGGTTGAACGGTAATTCTCCAGTTGGGGTTTGCTTTGTGATTCTGTAGGACCATAATACGCTTGGTGATTCTTCGACCTACAATCCCCTTACAGCCTTACCTAGCCACTTTTTTAGGCCATTTAGAATCTATCGATTAGCATTTTCAGCATGGCCGTTTGTTTGGGGATGTGAGATGGAGGAGTAGCATTGAGTGATCCCCAAATCAGTGTAGAACTGACTAAACCGTTTACCAGTGAATTTTGCTTTGTTATCAGAGACTAGTATGCAGGGAATACCAAACCTGGAGATAATAATCTTCCAAAAGAATTGCAAAATTTTCTACTCGGCGATGGTGCCTAACGGCTCTGCCTCGACCCACTTTGTGAAGTAGTCGATGGCTAGTACTAGAAAAGTTCTCCGTTCGGCTGGTGGTGGAAATGATCAAAGCAAGTCTATTCCCTACATGGTGAAGGGGATAGGACTTGTCGTGGAACCGAGGATTCTTGGGGCCCTCGCTTAATGGCTGAGTGCTTCTTGCAAGTGCTACACTAGCGGACATATTTTTGTGCATCACTGAGTAGTGTGGGCCAATAATTCCCGTGATTGAGGATCTTGTGTGTGAGGGACCTCGCTCCTTGGTGGCAACTACTGATTCCTTCGTGTTGTTCTTTAATGGCATACTGTACTTCTTCAGGAGAGAGACATCTCAAGTAGGGCATGCCATCAACTAGAGTGTAGGATCGTTTGTACAAGAGCCCCTCCATGAGAGTGTATCTTTCAGTCCTTGTTCGGATTTTCCTTGCTTCTTTGCGGTATTCAAGGAGGATTCCCTTGTCCAAAAAATCGACCAAGAGTTCCATCCAACATTCTTTGGATATTGGGAGGGTGACAGACATGAGCTCAAACTCTTTCTCCTCAATGCTCGACTTGAGAAGGACCTCAATGAGGACCGTGCGGTCAAGCCCATCAAGAGATGAGGAAGCTCGCTTGGAAATGGCATCTGCTTGCCCATTTTGCTCACGGGGGATGTGAGTGACATTGATTTCTTTGACCAATAGCAGAGAGTCATTAAACATCTCGACTCTTTGTGCGCCTGCTTCACGTGCTAACCGGAGACCGACAATTAGTGCTTCGTATCTGGTCTCATTATTGGAGGCGGGAAAGTTAAGGCGTAGTGAGTATTGAAGTGTGAACTCATCAGGTCCGAGCAAGATGGTTATTGCTCCACTTCCTTCAAGGCAAGAGGAACCATCGATATATACCTTCCACAGAGGGAGGTTTTCTTCTACCTCAGGGGAGTCGATAATAGTGGTTTTCACGATGAATTCGGCCAGAGCATGGGCCTTGATGGCCATTCTTGGGCGGTAGTTGATGTCGTGTTGACTTAGTTCAATGGACCACTTCATTAACCTTCCGGAGGTTTATAGTTTAAGGAGTAACGTGCTCAAGGGGTTGATTAGTGAAACACACAGAGAATGTGCCTAAAAATAATGGCAGAGTTTGAGTGCTGCCGTGACCAACACATATGCCATTTTTTTCCCATCTCAGAGTAGCGAAGCTCGGCATCATGGAGTAAATAGCTCACATAATAGACCAGCTTCTGTACTTTTTCTCTACTAAGATGGTGCTAAGAGTTTGGTCTAAAGTTTCTAGGTAGATAAAGAATTTCACCAAGATCGGGCTTGCTTAGGAGCGAGGGATTGACAAGGTATGCTTTGAGTTGTTCGAAAGTAGTTTGCTGTTCTTCCCCCCACTCGAAACATTTTTCACCCCGTAGAACTTTGGAAAACGAAGGGCATTTCTCTCCAGGACTTAGAGAGGAACCGACCTATAGCAGCTAAGCGCCCGGTGAGATCTGCACTTCCTTAACATTGGTTGGGGGAGACATGTTGGGGATTGCTTGGATCTTCAAGATTGGCCTTGATTCCCTTTTGGCTAACCATAAGCCCAAGAACTTACCAGATGAGACTCCCCAAAGGCACACTTTTAAGGATTCAATCACATGTTATACCCATGCAATTCTTTGAATGCCTCTTTTCGGAGACATTTGAATAACATGTCGTCTACGTACACCTCCATGTTCTTGTAGATTTGACTTTTAAAAAATTTATTTACCAGACTTAAATAAAATGTGTAAAGTAAGAAGATAGAGTTAAAGAATGCAAATAGAGCAAACACACAAGAAACAAGATATAACGTGGTTCGATCCTCAGGTATACGTCCACACCCCATACCTGTAGCAATTCTCCGCCACAAGCGTCCCACTATACTTTAAACCCTTGTACAGTATTCCGGAATTCAGGCCGAGAGACCTATTATACCCGCAGGGCTTCTACAAACAAGTCCAGCAAAACTTACCGAAGTGGAAGAAAAAGAAAAACTCTTAAGATTTATAACGATCTTGACTTAAGAAAACGATAAAAACTCTCACGCTCGGATCGTTGATTGAATGATTAGTTCAGAAGAATTATGATTGCAAAAGGTGAAGAATACTCAGTGAATTTACCTCTATTTATAAAGTGAGGAAATGTATCTTTCCAAAAAAATAAAAAGATATTTCCGAAAATAGTCAAAACTGTACGAGTGCGGTCGACCGCTTTATTGAGCAGTCGACCGTTCACTCTTCAACTAAAAGTTGAAGGGTGACCGGTCGACTGACTCTCTTTTTGAACTAGATGGGCGGTCAACTGTTGTGACGGTCGACTGACACATTGTACGGTCGACCGCTATAATGCAGATTCAACATTAATTTGGTGAATCCACTTTGTATTCTTTCCATATACTAATCAATCAATCAGTGACTCTTTACATAGTATTGTCTCACAAAACAAAAATAAATAATTGATTATTGCTGGCTTTCTTGAGGAATTGAAGCGCATGTTTCTTGTGTTGCAATCTTCTTTGATATTGGTAATCTTTTCGATACTTTCCGCTTTTGCTTGATTGCAAATCATTTTGTATCTTTATTATGGTTTTTCTTTTCCTGTAAATCTTGTGAAACTCAACTGAAAATATTAGTTGTAAATGATATATTTTGTGCACATCAAACTTAAGGTCAACAATCTCCCCCTTTTGGTGTGAATAAATATACCATAGAATTTAAGAATAATGAAAAGTTAAGGACTCCCCCTTAATCCAATATCCTCCCTAAATTCATGCACACTTAAGAATTTAATAAATGTGTTTTCATAATTCATCCTATATGTTAAAACAAAACAAAAAAAACAAAAAATGCATTCATAAACTTGAGAAACATACAATTTTTGGGAGATATAAATTTAAGAAACATAAGTATGACATTATAGTAAAGAGTATTACATTTTAGAGAACCATAGGAAAATCTACTTACATGATACCGTTGATCACGTAACTCTTTGATATACAGTGAGAGTTCTACATGATATTATAGATTTGAGATTTCACTAATACAGAATAGAGAATATAATAGAGGAGAGACATGAGTTGAAAATTCTAAGTTGAAATATTTCTCCCCCCTTTTGGAACACACCAAAAGATGCAAAATATAGCTGCGGTAAAAAACGAAGACTTGAAGAATTGACGAGAAATCCTAGAAAGAAGCTGACAGAATAGGGGCCGGTCGACCGGTCGAAAACAACACCAAAACATGTCAACTATAAACAACAGAAAGAGGGACGGGCGACCGCACAGTCGACCGAACCGCAAAATTTCTTAAGTTGAAATATCAATAATGTTTAATTCTCCTTTCAAAAAGTGAAAACGTTTTTCATCTAAGGGTTTTGTAAAAATATCAGCTAGTTGGGAATCAGTTGAAACATACCTTTTGAAAATGATCTTTAATGAAGTGATATCGAATTTCTATATGTTTAGTGCGACTATGTTGATCAGAATTTTTAGTCATATTAACAGTGTTAGTATTATCACATTTAATGGGAATATGATCGAAATATACCTTATAGTCTTCTAATGTGGGTTTAATCCATAATGCATCGGCACAACAAGATCTGGCGGCTATATATTCGGCTTCGACGGTGGATAAAGTGATGGAGTTCTGCTTTTTAGATGCCCAAGAAACGAAATCCTGCACCATGGGGATTAGAGAGAGGAGGGGGTTGTGAACCAAATCGGTCGTGGTGAGGGCTAAGGGGCTCGCGAGGACCCTCGCAGCTCGGAGAGCAGCAATGCTCTATTTAGCGACCATAAGTGCATTCTTCGTCGGTGGGGGAGTTGAGGTCGAACTGGCGGACCTCTTATGGCTCTTCTTCAAGCCCTCTGGTGTTTTCCTCACCAGTTCGAGTCTCCGAGCAATGTTCTCGTTTTCGTTGATCATGCCTGCAAAGAAAAGAAGAAGTTAGATAAAACTGAACATAAATCAAAAAATTACTACCAAGAAAACCTACTAGGGTCTGTCAGACTTAGACACCACTTAACCAAGTGCTTCTTCTTCAACTCAGTCCACACGATACCCCCCCCCCCTAACTCCCAAAAGCAAACATGCATTTGAACACCTCTAATTCCTCCTTGGTGTACTCCCTCTCCTTAGGGGGCTTGACTTTCGAAACATTGAACTCCCACTGCATAGGGATGCCCCATGGTTCAACAACGCGAACCACAAAGTACTTACAATTCCAGTCCTTGGTCGAGTTGGGGTGATCCTTGACTGCATGTTTCTTGGTCTGAGGGGATAAATAGTACCACCCGGATCCCACCTGGAAGAAGCAAAGATCAAAGCACCACCGAAAATATTCAAACTCGATGCCACGCCTCTCCTTTTGCATAGCAACAAGAAGCTGAGCATATGCTTCCACGAGTTCGGACCCAGTTGCATCGGGCACTCCTCAAACCAGTTCAACACCTTCTTGATGAAGGGGTAGATCGACAGATGTAGGCCCGACAAGAATGCGTCGAAGGAAAACATGCACACCCCTAGTTCAAGGGATGTAGTAGGTTGGATGGGTCCGGGAGGAAAGAGCTCGAACTCCCCGGAATGAAAAAGACATTCCGAATACGATCAACCTCGATGAGTTGCCACCCTGGCAAAGGAATTTGATCCCCGAACCAAATCAGGTCCTAGAGGTCCTGAGGGTATACCTAGGTGAAAGAGGGATCTAGGAAATATGGGTGCTCCACAATGTGGCTGTCCAAATGCTCGTTGGGTTTGGGCGGCTATATATGGTTAGCCTCGGAAAGGACTATTTTCTTCCTCTTGCACTTTGGAGACCTTGGATGCACGGGCTGTATCTGAACGTCGTCCTCTGCTCGGGGGGGGGGGGGGCATTCCCATTACGTCTTCCTTATTATAAGATAACCCTGAACTACACATCCTCCCTGGGATAATGATCCTCGACTCCTTTCCTCCAACAACTAAGAGTGGATCGACTCTGTTTCACAGGAGAGAGAAGCTCCGACAAAAACTTGACCAAGTAAAGAGAATAATGAAGGGGGTGGAGGATTTATAGCGAGAAATGGGGAAAGAATCTGGAGAAACGCCTCAATAACCACAAACAATGACGTGAAAGTATTTTCTTCGTCCATGCATCTCCTATCAACCATAGAAACCAAGGGATGCGTGAAATGCCTCGATAATTACATTGCTGACATAACATGCCTCGATAATTACGTCAATGATGTGGCACGCCATGTCAAACTACAATCATGATGTAGCTAACTATCCTGGCAGCACCAACGGAGAATTTTTTCTAAGTGTGAATCCCTCTGCAAAAGTCTATTTTTTCCATAGGCTCGGTGCTCGACGTGCCGTTCGAGCCTACCATCCAAAAAGCCTATTTTTCTGTGCTCGACGTGTCATTCGAGCCCACCATAAAAAAATATTTTTTCATTAGCTCGGTGCTCGACATGTAGTTTGAGCCCAACAATTTTTTTCCATAGGTTCAACGCTCGACGTGATGTGCGAGCACCCCATCTAAAATGCCTATTTTTACAGGCTCGGGGCTTGACGCGTAGTCGAGCCCCCCCCCCTCCCAACTCACACACCCACACCCAAAAAAATGCCTATTTTTTCATAGGCTCGGTGTTTGACGTGTTTGTTTGAGCCCTCCCTCCAAAAAAACATTTTAATAGGCTCTGGGATTGACGTGCCCCCCCCCTCGAAAAAATGCTTATATATTTTTCATAGGCCCGGTGCTCGACGTGTCATTCGAACTCACGAGGAAATAAAAAAAAACTGGAGCTCGGCGATTGTCCCAGTCGGACCCTGTAGGGGTCAACCAAGTCGAAGCCCTATAGGGGTCAGTGTTCGATGTGTCATTCAAGCGTCCTGGCGCAAAAATGCGAAATGGGCCTACAGATCTCCCCAAAATCTGTCTCCCCTTGATTTTTAAAATAAAATTCCAAAAAATAATTAAAAATTGGAAAAAGTTCATTAAAAATTCTTTTAAAATAATTAAAATTTTGGAAAATATAATAAAATTATGAAAAAATAATTATAAATTTTGAAATTTTGATTAAAAAATTCCAAAAAGAAACTAAAAATTCAAAAAATTCGAGGAACACCTTGCTCACCCTAGAAGCTCCGAACAAGATTCTTAACACCTCCAATCATCCCCGAAAATTACACAGGCTCTCTAAACCATGATGAACATGGCAAACTACTCATCGAAGGCAGAGAAATCCACCCTTCAAGAGTGGCAGGCTTATGATGTTGGTAAAAATCTCCATCGAGCGATCCATGAAGCTTTCGAGGGTAAAACGGTAATTTCAGAATAACTACAAACCATTAGAGGAACATAGGCTGCATCTAGTCCCACCAGCTCAACCAAGCCAGCAGATAAGGCTTACTTACAACCTAATTAAAGGGGGTTTCCAGCCAATTACAACTGGCAATCAAATATCCTAAATCAGGTATTATATAACTGATTTGATCCCTTAAGCAAGGAAATCTTCAACCAAACCTGGAAAAGTACATTCTCAAATCTTTCGAATGGAGCAATACTCCTAGCCTATAAATACTTTCCCCCTCAATGAGTAACATGTGATCAATCTTTTACCACTAAAATCTCTCCTTGATTTCTGAATTACTGATTTGAGCAACGGAGGATCTATCGTTGGGGCCAAACCCAATATTTTAGACTTGTTGCAAGTTTTCCGGTGACATCTCAGCTGCCAAATTCTGATCCAAGTGCTCCTAATGATTTAGATTCATCAGCAAAGAGTTCACAACCATATTTTCCAGCCAAGATCAACGGTTAAATATGCAGTTTCTTCCACAAAATCCGAACTCATCATCTGATTGCTCCTACACCGAAAAAAATAGCAACATATGGATATGTATAAAAAAGTAGACGAATATCTGTATCTGCATAATATAATATGTATAAATTTATTTATATATATAATATAATATTATAAGTTATATGTTAAGTAGTTAACTATATGTACTTAAACATGCAGTTATATTAATCAAGTATGCTTAGGGATGATAATGGGTCAGGCTGGCCCTAGCAGCCCTGAAAAAAACTCGATCCAGTCCTTGTCCCATAAAAATGGGTAGAGTAGGGTCTTTTATTTTCTCCCGTTTAAAAGTAGGGTCGGGTTAGTGTTTTGCATAAGCACGACCCAGCCAGCTCCAAATAATTCTAGATTATACATATATTAATTAATATATAACTCAACTAATTTAATCTGAACCTGAATGGTCTAAACAAAAGATGCCATCAAATATTAATTGGTCCAACTTCACTTAACCAATATCCTAGTCTGGACTCAATTTTTTTTTTAAATAACTGAAATGGTTATTTTTTACTCAAATCAAAATGAACCATATTTCAAGAGTTCCCACAATTCCCACAATTCCCTTATTCTCCAACTCTAAGTCTTCTCTCAGTCTACTAGCGCCTCCGCTCTGACCTTCTCCCTGACCTTCTCATCGACCTCCTCTCCGATATTTGCTTTCAACTTTCAATACTCAAAACTCTTAACACCGCTCCGCTCAAACTCTTCAATAACGCTTCCACCTCTCTCAAATTTTATATGAGCTGGAATGTATATTAATTAAATTTTCCTTGGCTTCTTTTGTTGTGCTGATTTCATATTTGTAATAAGAAGTGAAAGTCAATATTTATATGTTATCCAAATCTGGTTCAATCACATACGTTAGGGCTGTTCGCAGGTCGGGTTAGGCAAGTTTTAGAGGATTTTTAACCCGAACTGAAAAGTACGGATGGGTTTTTAAGACTATCAAAACACATATGAAATTATGGTACTTAAATGCGAACTCGAACCCACGAGTTTGGGTGGGTTTCGGGTTTGGGTCAGGTTTTCAAAGTATTGTTCACGCTCAGGTTGGGTTCGGATGGTTGAACCTTATTGAATACAGGCATTCGAACATTGTTTGTAGAAAGATCAAAATATAACAATATTATTTAATATTTAACTCAAACACATATTCAATTTCAATGCACAAGTTTATTTTTAAAAAAAAATAATGCACAACAATATATATCATCCGAGCATATAACACCTACATACATTTATACATGCAAAAACTACCAACATCTCACTTTATATATGCATGATACATAAATGCTAATGGTTGTGATAATAATAAAAAAACCAAAGCAAGATATATTATATATTGTATATCATATATTTTATATATTCTTATCTTATATTTTATTAGCAAAAAAAAATAGAAGAACCTTATATATAAAATACACCCATGCAATTACCTTCAGATTCGGGCGGGTTCGAGTTCGGGTTCGGGTGGGTTTATTAAACATATGAAGCCCACCCCAAAAAAATGAGTTCGGGTGGGTTTTTTAATTATTTTGGATTCGGATGAGTTTTAAAGGAAATTTTAATCCTTCATTTACGGGTTGGATCGAGCGGGTTCAGGTCAAACCTAACCTGATGAACAACCCTAATATATGTCTTTGAGAAGTAGTTAAGAATAAAATTATTGAAAAAACTATACATTTGATATCCAAATTCAAGTCTATATTCGATATAGCGTATCCGATTCGCATCTGTATCTTAAATTTGCAGATACAGATAAGATAACTTTTTGGGGGACATCATATCTGTATCTGTATTCATATCTGTCTTTGGAATGCAGATTCGAATGTTGGTATAACCAATATTATCTGAATCCAATCTGAAAGCATCCTTAATGTTAGCTAATGGATTAATCAAGCCAAGTTTCTGAGGTCAACTAAAATAAATAGAAAAAAAGGATATTGGCTATCCCCATCATTGAAAACATGGTGTTTGACATAGTCAACAATCGTTTCAATTACCCAAACGGGCCCCAATAGGTCTATTGCAGACGAACTTCAGGCAGTTTAAATTGTGGCATGAGTAACAAATATATTTTGGATTTCAATAAACTTAACAACTGGGACAATTTATATGGTTTCAAATACCAAATGTGATGACACTATAACTATCTCAATTGATATGTGACGATTAGTCATCGTTTCAATTGTATGTTTTAAATTTTAAGAATGTCAGCACTTGGGACAGATGGGCGGGCGGTCTCAGATTCCAACTGGGACGGCCTTAAAACAGTTCAAAATGCTAAGTGACAAACTATTATTGTCCAGATTGTACATTATGGATTTATTATAGTCAACAATTGAAACGGACTAAACTATTGCATATGAGTTTCTCTCTCTAGATTTTCTAGAGAAAGAAGCTCTCCAAATAACCCCAAAATCAAAAAATCCTAGATCTAGAGAAAGTTTGGAGGGAGTGGTGGCCGGATTCTCGCTGCCCCCTCCCCGTTCGCCGTTTCCTTTCCGCCGTTCGTCGCCTCTTCCTTTCCACCGTTCGTCACCCCTCACCCACCTCCACCTCCATCCGAAGCCACCGCGCCCAACGTCGTCGTCTTCCGTTCCCCATACCCCCGATCCCCCAGATCTGTTCGTGGCGACGCTTCCTTTCCGCCGTTCGTCGCCCCTCCCACCTCCACCTCCATTCAAAGCCACCGCGCCCAACGTCGCCATCTTCCGCTCCCCATACCCCCGATCCCCCCAGATCTGGTTGTGGCGACGCCTTCCCCTGCTGAGCGCGGCGATGCCTACCATCGACCTGAGATCGTCTCCATCAGTGCTCGCGGCGAAGCCGGGCCCAGATCCACCATCGCTCACCAGATCTGATCGTTGGCGGACGTGGCCTCCCCATCTCGTTTGGTCCGTCGTGGCGACGACCCCCAGTATTTGGAGTGGGGGGTGTGATTTTTGGGGTTTGGGTTTGGTTAGCTTTGCTAGTTGTTTGCCCGGTTGTTCTTCGCGTTGACCACCATGTCCACACTCTTGGGGCCAATCACGACGATCTGCGGCTATAATTTGGTTTTTTCGAGGATTGATAGTGCGTGTGAAGAAGCCGTGTGTGCTTGGATGTGCCGTAGTGGGAGACGGCAGGGTTTTTTATTTGTTTGGAGGTTGGTGGAGCTGTCAGAGTTGGGTGTGTCTAGGTGTGAAATTCGCGGTGTAGTACGGTTGTGGGGCTAGGGCCCGAAGACGGGATCCCCCATGAGATGTGCTCACTCACTTCTCCTATGCCCTACGCCTTCTACCGATGCCGACGTCCATCTCACTTGTCTCAACTTTCGGAGTGCTTGTCTCAAATGTCACGGAGCGACTATGTCGCGCCAGAGCATCCTCCCACGTCTGTTGTCGTGAACGCCTTGGATCTGGGGCTCAAGTGTGTAAGGTCGGTGGTTCGGTATGGGGCCCGGGGGGCCAGGCCGCTGTGGGAGGTGGGGACTATGTAGCACGCTGTATTGCACGATTGTGGGCTTAGACCCGAAGATGGTGTCCCTCCATGATGTGCACTCACTTGTTTGGGTGTCCAACAATGCCGCCTATCAGGCTATTGAGCTTTCTCCAGCTTAGGCCACTGTCTCGTTACAGCATCGCCTCTTCTCTCGTTGGGAGTAAGAGTCGAGTTGAGTCTGTGTGTGAGAAATCGCCTAAGAGAGCAAGAGCGTGAGAGATGTGAAGGTATCCTATCCACGGCTCTCTCCTGAAGCGTGGTTTTTGGTGGGATGAGCAAGATAGTTGTTTGGTGAGAAACTGCCTGAGATAGCACTATCGCGAGAGAGGTGAAGGTATCCTCTCCACGGCTATCTCTTTGGTAGCGGCTGTGGGAGCTGTCGGTGAGTTTGATGGATGAGAGGTGGAGTTGGTGGGAGAGTGCAATTGCTGTGCAAGTGCCGTGGTGTCATATATCAGCCTGCAGGGATTAGGCCCAAAGATGGGGTACCCCCAACGTGGAGAAGGCAGGGAGCGGCGGGTGTTAAAATCCTGCCAGACTAGTTTCGAGTGGGTGTGCATGTGCCGTGGAGGCAGTGTACGAAGCTAAACTGACGTACATACAATTTTGCTAGACCGAGCTTGTTTGTCGGCCCACCCTCCATGATTGTTGGAGGGATTTGTTGTTTGTACGGGTCATGTTGCTTCATGTATGTTTTTTATTTCCTGTCTGTAGGTTGTATTCTGGCCCAGTTCTCTGGGTTTGTATCATAAATTTTTTATTAATGAAACAGGGTGGCCCTGCTCCACCTTTTCCTTAAAAAAAACAATTGAAACGGACTAAATGGTCGCAAGTGCCAATAGTGACACCTTGAACTACATCAAAATTTTATTATTTGCAAAAATATATAGCAATACAATATTTATATTAAACGAAAATCATATGAAATGCATGTAGATTCATAATTAGAATTCTACAATCCAATTGATAACTCTGGTCAAAAATAACAAACCAAATGATACAAAACGAAATTTCCAATGCACAAAAACTACAAGTTCAACAAAGAAATATCTATATAATATATAGCAAGGAAATTTTATAAAAAAGCTATTAAGTGTCGCTTCTTCAATTGAAACAAAATTAATGGCTCACCTCCCAAAAGACATTCCCCCCACCCAAAAAATAAAATAAAATAAAATAAAAAATAAATCACTTTATTACTATCTCTCTCTTCTCTCTTCACTTTCATCTCTCTCTCTCTCTCTCATATCTCTTCACTTTTCAGGAAAAGATAGAGCTACAAAATCACACATTTTTCGACAGTTGGATGATTAGTAGTAACACTAGCATGTTGAAATTTTCTTAACTTTTTTATGTGCTTTGCCTGCATTTTCTTTATGTACTTTGTTTTGCTTGCATTTTCTTTATGTGCTTTACTTTGCCTATATTTTCTTTGTGTGTACATGGCTTTTTATATGATGCATCGTTCACGAAGACGTACCGTAGGCACGTGTCCACGGACAAACCTGGTATCGATACAACTACCAATCTTGAACATAGAAATATAAAATGTATCTAAATTTCAACTTGTTTCTTCATATTCTAAGAACAAACTAAAATTGGCATTCTAAGAAAAGCTCAACTTACGTTTAAATTACAATAGATGCAGGATCTGGTCCAACTCCAATTAGCAGTCCTTTCTTCATACCTTGAAGATTCTTCCATATGGCTCGGTCTTGATCAAATTCATAGAGTGGAGGAGCCGATTGTTGTGTGGCTTCAACAACCTCTTCAGCATGAGCTTCCAGCAGTTCTATATACTCTTTCTGAAAAGTAAAGTTAAATGAGTTATATCTAATTTCATTCATCGAAAGCGGAGCAAAGAAGTACAAATAAAATTAGATGGTTGATCACTGTAATTCGATAATTTGTAATTTCTTCCATGACCACTGTAATTTGATAATCCTTTTTCTCTGATACAAACCTGTTGCAGCTCATCCATTCCTTTATGGATCTTGGGTTGTGGCATAGGCTTGGATTAAGAGCAAAGACAATTAGGTATTCAGACCTAAACAGAGATAACTTATAGAGATGTATGGAATAAATGTGGCTGAGTTAAAAAGTTTGGATAGAACCTATGTCTTTTGTTGTTGTTCGGTATGTGCTAATAGTTTCTTTTCCTGTGGTGCAGCTTGCTTCTCCCAGATGACAAATTTTCAAAAGAGAGAGTGATTTGAAGAAGCGATTCGGATTGCATCCGCCAACTCAAAAAACACCTCCAAAGTGCTGATTATCAGTGTTTCAGAATCTAGTTAATAGTAGCATTCTAAATTGTATAGTTTTTATAGCTTGTATGATCCTGGAGCAAACATTGTAAGATGATGATAATAGTTATAGTGAGTGCATGTACTAGTTTTAACTGGTTGTCTGTATGTGACCACAATGTAATATTTTCTAGTAACTACATTTTACTTTGTAGTTGATGGCTAGTTCCAAAGTGCAGTTATTAGATAATATTGTTTTAAAACCAGAATCTGAATTGAAAATAAATTTTTTGATACTTCTCTGATATGTTAATTTTTTCACATGCCCTAGTATTCAATATTTCTGTGAGACGAAAATTTCCTGCCAGTATAATTAGATGGATTTTTTCACAAATTAGCTTCAAACATGTGTCATACGTCTGCAGTAAGCACTACTTAATATGTAATATAAAGATATGCACACAGGGACTGCGTACAAACTACAGAGGCATTGGTTGTGTATTGTGATTTTAATGTGATTAATTGTCAATACCGATTCTGAGCAATGAGCAGGTACAGCACTTGATCTTTAGCCAAAAGGCTGAGAAAGGTATAGAGACTTGAAGGAGAGTCATGCATGCTTGTAATGTGAAGGAAGCAAGTGCATGTTATATTATCAACGGTTGTGTATAGAAAACAAAAAAAGCTAGTCTCTAATGCACTAGAGATAATGAAATGGCCAAGGGTGGTTTCATTATGATTACCATCATGAGGCAGCAATTCGCAGTGGTCCTTCATTTTAGCATTTCATCAAACACCTTGCATGCAGTGCTACTGAGCCTACAAGCAACATTTCACTTCAGCATTTCGTCAAACCGCTGGTGGTCATCCATTTTAAATTTTTGATGTAGAAAAGAATCAATAAAATGTGGTACCTTGAGGTTCTGGTGCTTGTCCTAGACGTTGGAGTTTGAACTGCACCATCCATCTGGGTTTACAAAGATGAGAAATTAAGAACATAGAAGAATTTGTTGGATATATATAGGTATACTAGATTTGCCCGTGGCCACGTGCCTACGGCACGTCTTCAGAATGATACAACATATGAAAAACCTTATAAACAGTAAATCAACAATTATATAGCTCAAGTTTGAATAGTAAGACAATAATTAGTTGTAATTAAAAGTTCATATTTTCATTAGTATATGTTGAAAAATAATTATGAATTGGGGTATAAAAGTCCATGTTTCCATAAGTATATATATATGAAAAATAATTATGGATTAGGGTAAAAGGGATATGAGCAACTTGCTCATTTTGTAAATGAGCAATTGATTATGTGGCATGCATATGATACATTGGACAACTAACCCCTTTAAGGCTTTTCCAATCACATGTATGCCACATCGTCAATTGCTTATTTACTAAATGAGCAAGTTGCTCATACCCCTTTTTCCCTATATATATATATATATATATATATATATATATAGAGAGAGAGAGAGAGAGAGAGAGAGAGAGAGAGAGAGAGAGAGAAATAATTAAATAAATAAAGGAGTTATTTTTGGGGATTTGAATTTGAGTTTTGGAGGGAAACTTTTGGGGGGAAAATGTGTTTTGTGAGGTTAGATTTGGACCATTGATTTTGGGGGGGATTGAAGGAGAGCCACTTGATAGCTTTCTTTGTGTTTTATTATATAGATTATCAATATAATAGAATATAATTATGTATAATGTTCTATGGGACAACACGTGCTTTGCACGTGTTATCTGTTTAATTGTTGGACCGGGTTGAGTGGGCATAAAGCCCAGTACCCTAAACCCAGTTCATCTCATATAAAAGCTGATCTAGAGGTAGTGCTCTGTGATATTCCAATACTGATAAGCAGGGTATAATATCTTAAGCGGCTATGAGATATAAACCCTAACCCTAATTACACATCTTGATCTGACAATCTTAAGATTTTAATTTCGAGATTAAGAGAGAAAGAAAGATGGAACTGATCGATTGACGGACTCAGCCACCGACGCCAACACCACGCCACCGTCGCTGTTGGTGTCGATCCAGGCCGCCACTATCACTGTTGGCGTCGACGAAGGCCGCCGCCGCCCAGGCTAGTGGTTGTCGCTGTCAGTGTCGATCCAAGCCACTGTCACCGATTGCGCCGTAGCCGTCGCCGCCTGCGCTATCGCCGCCGCCAGGGACTGAGCGACTACCCACCTTCTTATTGAGATCGTCGTCGTTGGGAGTTGACGCCGCCTCTGACCCGATCCCTCCATGACCGTCGGAGATCGAGGTCGCCGTCGCTGGGAGTTGACGCAGCCCCTGGCGGCGGGTCGTGTGAGTCGCTGCCGTCGCCGGAGGTCGCCGAAATCAGCCTCTGGTAGTTGCTGCCTCATCCTCCACCCTCCTCTCCATTGTTCTTCTTGTGAGATAGAAGGAGAAGAAGTAAACAACTCAGATCCAATTTTTTGATTGGACGTTTTTGGTGTTTGGTGTTTGGACTGTTGGAGCAGATCCATATTCAGATCCAGTCAAAAGGAATCAGACCTTGATCAGATCTAAATTAAAGATAAGTTCTTCACCAAATTTAAACTGTTATTTAATTATTTGTTCGTATTAAGCATTGTTTAATTAAATGCAAATTTCAACAATTGTTTTAGCTATGTGCTAAAAATCAAATATCCATTTTGATAAGTTAAATAATAGATGTTGACTATAAATTTGTATCTCTTATTAAATTGTTTTGAATTAGATAGTGCTAATAATTTGTTTAATTGGCTAATCTTTAACAATTTGATGAATGTAGGACTCCAAAGTTACTTACAAATTGTGTGTGTTGGAGATGATGGATATGCATCACGGTTGAATAAGTCTGCACTGTGCAGGCTTCTCCATCGAAATTGGAAAACACTTCTAACTTGAAGTGTCGGTATGATCTACTCTAATTTTATTATAATTTCATGTGATGAATGTGTTAACGTTTTGTGCGTTTGATCACATGATTGGGAGTTTTAGATCATAGTTATTCTTGCTTTGAAAACTAGCATGTTTAGGGTTGTTAAGTGCTTTATCATACTATGTGTATAGATATTTTGACAAATCCATTGTTTGCAGTTTGTGTGAGATTAAATAGTTGCTTCTCTAATAAATAATTTAAATTAAAAAAAATTGATTAATGTATAAGATCTATAACAAATGTCTGTAACTTAGATAGGAGCATTCTGTAATGCAGAATATGACTCCATTATTTACGTTTTGTTCTTTATCGTTCATTGTACTGTGTGTGCAAAATTTAATTATAAAATATGAGTCATTATCTCGCTTAGTGTTTCGAAGATGATGAAGAACGAATAAAGAAAAATATAGCTTAATTTGTTTGAGTAAGTGGACATTGTTAGAATCACTAGAGAAAGCAAATAATTTTGTAAAATGTAATAGAGTAATTTTATTTTAACTCTTATAATGTGCATATATTGTCAATCGCATGTATAAGTTGAGTTTACCAAAAGAGACAATTAATAATAATAGTTCTAATTGTGTATTGTTCCTGAACATAGCAAATTGGCTAGGATTTGATAACTATATATTAAATTGTTTGTTCTTGTTAAAACTCATAACTCTGCTAAATGACACTCCATTAAATATAACAAATATGAAAGTTGTGCTCAGATTATGATCACTAGAAAATCATTTAGTATGGTCTCTAGGAGCACACAACTTCTTGAGTCAATACATTCTGATATTTGTGATCTTAGTAGCTTTGTGACTAGATGAGACAATAATTGGTCAGAGGTATTTAATCACCTATGTAGATGATTATTGAATGTTTGTCATACATATATGGAGGATGTAGCACTCGCTACTTTGATGAATTAAAATCTAGTTAAATGCTAAAAATCAAGGGTTCAGTGTTGATGGAGGTGGTGAATATATTTAATAATTTTAGAGTAATTTGCATTTGGCATAATCTCTAGTGCACTATATTTACCATTGTCAAATAGTATTGATAAAGTTAGAATCAAACACTCAGTAAAATGTTGAATTCTATATTATTGACTGTTAGTTTGACTTTGAGTAATTATGAGTGATGTTACATTATCAATCATATTTTTAATTTGTTACCACACTCTAAGTTACTTACACCTTATAGATTAACGGTATAAAAACACAAATAATTTTGTCAAAGTGAAAAATGTGGTATGATACATTTGTTAAAGTACATGATCCCAGAAGGCCTAAAGTAGGACCTATAACAAATATTTGTGTATACTTAGAAAGTGCAGAATGTGGTTCTATGCATAGTTTTGGATCTATCTAATTTGGGTTAGTAGAATATGGACTTGCAAAGTTCTTTGACGATGTGTTCATCAAAGACAAATCTATAAAATTATCAGTCCTACTGTCACGGTTAATGATCCACAGTTTGAATCAAGAACCAGTCCTACTGACACTTAAACTTGAATGACAAATGAGCCCAGAAGAGTCTTTAGTAGACAATGAGATGATTTTGTGTCATACAATACTTTAAATTAATTAGTTGATCTGCCAAAATGGGCTAAAACTATAGTAAGTAAGTGGGGTTTTGTAGAAAAAACTTAATTTTGATTGTTCAGTAGAAATTTTAATGCACTTCTAGTAGCTAAGAATTGACTGAGATAAATGGGGTAGACTGATTTGTTGTCTACTCACATGTTTGTCATATTGCTACAATAAGGATTCTTCTACAAGATTGTACTAATATGTTTAGTGAACAAGATTTACAATTTAGTAAAGTCATCGTATATTTTAAAACATGCAATATAGTTAACATATAAATAATTTAACAAATTTCTTAAAGAGCCTAGTATATGAATCAAGTAATTCAGATCAGTGCCTTTAACTTTGTGGTGTGTCAAATATAATGGCTATTATTTACTTGGTTTTATTGACATGCTTGTTGATTGGAAGTGACATCTCTATTATAAATGGAGTTAAAATTGTGCTATCCAAATAAATTTAGCACCTAAGTGGTGTGGACACCATATTATGTATTAGGGTGAGTTTTGGTTGGCAAGGGATAACCCTTAGACAAACTCGATAAATCAAAAATGTATTTCAAAAAGTGGGGATATAGTGATTGGAAGTGTGTTTTGAAACACCTTATGAATATGATAAAAGGTTGAAACCTAATGATGGTGCAACTATGAGACAGGTAGATCATTATAAAAGAATTGAAAGTCTCGTGTATACAAAGATCCGCACTAGAATAGACATAGCCTTTGAGGTAGATATGATCTGCAGATTCACTAATAATTCCATACACATTTGAGTGCCCTTAAGAGGCTAATGAGATACCTGAGTGGTACTAAAGAGTTTGCTTTGTGCTACTCAAAGTTTAGTGAAAGTCGACAACTAGTGAATATGTGTTTACACTAGGAGGAGCAGAAAAAAAATATGGAGATTAAAAGGCAAACAAGCATTGCGTTCTCATCCAAGAAATCAGACCTCTATGTGTTATCCTCCGCAGGAAAAGAGGCTGAGTGGATTGAATAACTTATTGCTAATCATCCATTGAGAAGTTTAAAGTAAATTCTCTAATTCTGTTATGCGACTGACTACCAAGCTATAATGCACTGTAGCTCATAACTCACTCTATAATAGTAAGAGGAGTATATTAAGGCCGGAAGAAGCCTAGTTGAACTTTCTCACAGATAAAGTGCAATTGCGACAAGTATGGCTAATGCTCTTACTAAGAGACTTGAAAGTGATCTAATTATCAAAACTGTGGGGGAAATGGAGTTAAAAGCTATTTAGTCAAAAGCTTTAACATCCAAGTTGTTTTGAGATTTAGAATCCAATTGGAGCCATAGAGAAGTTCAAACTGAAGCTGTAACCCCTGTTTTTCATTTTGTGTATTTTTGACTGTATTTTTTCGTTTTGGTGTATTTTTCTCTCTTGTATTTTTTTCTGAACCATATATTGGATTTGTTTTCAATATATATTCATTTTATTTTATTTTGAGCTCCTTGTGTTTGATCGATTGTCTCTTTTGTATCGTTTTTCATTATTTTGATATTTCCCTCATTTTTTGTCTCGTTATCTTTATTTTTCTTTTTGTTGGTGTTGTGGTGGTGATTTGGTGTCCTATTTTTCCCCATCCTACTGTTTGATCCCTAATAAGATTTCCAAGGCCAAATTAATTTCCCAATCCTAATTGCATTCCTATTTCTATTTGACCCAAAGTCCAAAACCCAATTGTCAACCTACTACTACTCCTAATACCCACAACCCATTAACCCACATACTACAACCCTATATATATATGCAACCCCTCAAAAACCCTAAACCCTAACCCTAATTCTCTCTCCCTTACATCCCGACCCTTATCCCTCTCTCCCTCTCCTTGCGGCTGCGCCCCCAACCCGACCAGCACACCTCCGGCCATCCAGCAGGCCAAGCCACCCCTTTCCTCGTTCTTCACCACTCCGGCAACCTCCTATACCCGATCCCCCTCATCCTTGACCATCCCGATCATCCCCCACACCACCATAACATCCTTTTGCACCATATAATTCCCTAGTTCTCTCTCGTGGTGTTCTCTTGTGGCCGCTAGCCACTTTGATCGTCTCTCGCTTATGGAATTTCGTTCGTGTGGAGATTCTTGCTTGGGTTGCTTGGATTGGTGATTTATCAAATTTTTGTTCGTGGGTTTTGCTTCTATTTGTGATTGCATTGTTCTTCATTCCCAAATTAAGGCAAGTAACTTGTACTCCAATTCATTTGTTTGATACAAGTCAAATAGTTCACCTATGGTGTAGTTGGGTCTAGAGACGACTCTTGTTTGTATTTTCCTTGATGGATTTTGTCTCTATTGTGAAAATATGACCATAGATGACTCACGACACAATCTTGACATGAATTAACCTAGGATTCGCCCGTTCTTGAATTTGGATCGTGTATGTGAGACTTTTGTGTGGTTTCGTGTTTCGGTTGAGACCCATGTAAAATTCTTGGTGTGCACATGTTAGGTACCCTAAATCATGATGTTTAGACACTTGGTAGACTCTATTTCAAGTTTGAATGTGTTTGGATCAATTTTCTTGAATCTATGTTGGTTTTGTTTTAAGGGGAAAATCTGTATTTTTGACACTGTTCTGTTTTGCAGTTTTCAACTGTGTTACAGTCAGTATCTTGATTTCGGTATAAAACATGAGTTTTAGATAATTTTATCTATTTTCAAACCCCTCTGACCTTGCTTGATTTTACTTTCGTATGACTGAGTTATGACTATTTTAGTACAGAGGTGTCGATCTTTTCCAGATTCCGTTTTTCGGTAATTTTGATAACAAATTATTTTAAAGAACTATGCTATACATATTATTTTGATCCAAAACTTTGGTCAGTGTTTCTTTATCTAGTTTATAAAATCTATACGGACTGTATTTTGCTCGCTGACCTGTAAAGAACCTTATTTTCAGTATGATTCCTTTTACTGTATGAAAAATGTTTGTGAAATATAAAAGTTAGTATATTTTATCTATTTTTATATCCCTTTGGCGGATTTGGATTTTGTTTCACTGGTTGAGAGATATCATAGATTTCGTACAGCAGTGTTAGGATTTCCAGATTTGCCAAACTATGTTTTCTTGGTGTTTTCTTATTTTTGATGACTGATCTACTTTTACTGAAAAATTCTGAAACTTTATATTTAGATACTGGACATATTGGGGATTACCCCAGATTTTTCGTGGATTTAATTAATGTATTTTCATGCTACTTTCTTGTTCTTAAATTTGTTTTCTCGATTTCTGGCTGAACCTAATTTGTGTATTCAAATCAGTTTTGAGCTGTGTTTTTGTGAATTAATATATAACTTAATTATATTCGCTGGATTCGTGTGGAAGTCTATTTTCCAGATCCTTCGACGGATCCAGATTTGCTTGTTTGTAACACTGAGAATCACTATTTTACTACAGTATGGTCTTGTTGTCTTGAACTTGAGATGTGTTTATTTTATTCGTTTATGAGATATCTTGCACTCATACATGTTTATCTTGCTACTTGCACTTATCACATGATCATGCCATGTTATTCCTGATATATTTTGCACATATACATGCTTGTTTGTCATTAATAATAAATAACCAAGCCGAGGTTTAAGGCATAGATCTAATAGTGAATAATTCAGAAATGTGTACTCGGAAGGGGATCCACTGATCCTATGTGATTACTTGAGACTTGATACTTGACATGTGATTACTTGATACTTGCACGCAAGACACAATACTTGCCACTTGCACAACTTGACACGTGATTACATGATACATGATACTTGGAGCGTGGAGCTCAATTACTTGCTTGTCCCCGAGTATACTGCCCTCTATGGTCCATTATAAAATCTAAAGTGAAACTGTTTGTTGTAGCAACCATGTAAGGTGGGCTGCATGAAGTGCTACCTAGATAGTAATTCACTACAAGATTTGATACATGTTACTTGATACATGATACTTGAATATGAAACTTGAACATGATACATGCTTGCTTGATACTTGACTACATGATACATGAGACTTGAAACATGACACTTGATACTTGATACATGAATATATGACACTTGACACTTGATGCATGTTTACACGATACTTGATTTCTTAACACTTGATTTATGCCATGTACACTTGATCACTTTTACCATGCTAGTTTTTATGTTGACATCACACTTATACCATGTTGCTAGTTAGTTTCCCCATGTGCTTGTATCCTACATTATAAGTAGCCTGTAACTTGAAATTGACGGTTACTTGTGTTTTCTCTTTTCCTCTTTCCTGCATTCGATGAATTGCAGATTTTGGAGAACAGGTTCCAGATGGTATCGGAGACATGAAGTATTAGTGCTGCTTTTTATTATATTATTTCTTGTATATTGCTTGAACAATAATGTATTTTTGAGACTTGGATTTATTCTTGTAATTGGGCGATGTGACCCAAGACTCGGGTTTTATTCAGATCATGACTATTTGAGATTTAGGTATTTGGTTTCAAGTATTCTTGTTGGTATTTTGACTCATTATGTGCATGTGGTTGATTAATTCGCTTCCGACTCTGATATTTCTTGTGCATGTTGTAAAGATTTCTTGAACAACTTATGGATGATGTAAATCATTCGTTGGGTTTTTGTTACGTATCCGTATTCCGTATTATTTTAGGAAGCGGGGCATGACAGAAGCATCAATTTTAGGCAGTTGGCATGCTTTAGATAATTTGAAAAGTTCCATGTAAACTCTGTTAATATATAATTTTATTCCAATTTTGATGATGCTATATATTTTCATAATTTACTTAGAATCATCTCATTATTCCAAAAGAAAGCATGAAAATTGTCGATGTGTTTTCGATGTTTAGAATGGTTGTTATATCATTCCAATTTTGATGATATAACTCTTTTATGGATTCATGTTTCATTCCAATTTTGATGATTCAGAATTAACCATAATTGATTTGACTGTTCTATCATTCCAATATGAAACATAGTATAGTTCTTGTGCAGAAACAATAATAGTTCTTGTTCTTTATTTTGTTAAAAAAACTTGATTGTTGTGACAGGGTAAAAATGGCCTGAGGCCCAACCAGGGCCCAATACAATTCCCACTCAGAAAGGTAAAAACGGCAACCTGGGTCGGCTCCGGACCACTTCAGGGTCGGCGCCGAACCTCGTGTTTCCCCTCACGATGCCGGCCTCCTCGTACCGACGAGCCTCAGTAGCCCTCGGAGTCCGATCCGGGGCAGTCCCACAGGCCGTCCCCCCTCTCTGGCGGGACAGAAGGATGACCTGGCGCAGCCTAGGCCCTCCGATTCCCCCCAGAGGCACAGGAGGCTCACGATGGGCCACGTCAGCTCCAAATACCGCCAAGGGTTTCGCCACGTCAGCCCTATACCACTCCTGGTATCGCCACGTCCGCCCTAAACCCCCTGGGCCTTCTGCCACGTCAGGCCCATGGGCTTTCGGATCCAAACCCGGCCCCCAAGTGGAACCAAACCCGGTTGGGATTCTCTATAAATACTAGACCCCCACCCACCTTTTGAGGTAATCAATCTTTTGCCACTTAATTATACCTAGTTATTGCTACTCTCCCACAGAGACTGACTAGAGCGTCGGAGGGTCCGCCACCGGGACAAACCCCGGTGTTTCAGGACCGTCTGCAGGTACACAAGACCTCGGATCCGACCCTTCCGATCCGAGCCCAACCTTCAACATCTTTCCGAGCTCATCGTAGGTCCAGAAGGTCAACTGAAGGTCGGCAGACGAGCGGCAATCTCCTTCAATATAAATTGAGTCCGAACTCACACCTGGTGCTTCCACACGTTTCTCAGAAATAAACAGCATCAATTGTGATGCTGGCGTTACATTTTGCTAAGCTATCATTGAATTGTACTAAGTTCTTTAGTAGAACCAGATACTTTATGAAATTTGATAGAATTCTTAGAGATGTGTCTCTTGATATTCTTGTTTCAATAAGCTAGCAAAGATAGAGGAGTTGAATCTGTCAACATAAATCTCAAAATAATAATTTGCTCAAAATGGAGGAGTAAACATAAAGCAGTTTGCAAGGATATAGTTTTGGTTTATTTCTCTGAGGAATAACTTTATCACTTGCTTGATAAAACTTCTGTTGAGTTTAAGACTCTTATGTTCCTGAGCTTAAAACTCATATTTTGTTCTCGAAGTTTATCTGCTTTGGTTGATTTTGAAACTATGATAGGTTTCTCTAGTTGGTTTAGTCATTGTGAACTATTCTGTTTTGATATGGTCTTAGAACTATTTGATTATTTTGGTTTAGTCTCATTTGAACTATTCGAGTTATAATCAATTTAGTCTGTGAACTATATTATTTTTGTGAGCCAATGATTTAACGGGGCATTGCCTAATATGTTGAGAATATAGGAGGAGATTGTTGGATATATAGGTATATTCTCAATATAATAGAATATTATTGTGTCTAATGTTCTATGGGGCAACACGCACTTTGCACATGTTATCTGTTTAATTGTTGGACCGGGTTGAGTGTGCATAAAGCCCAGTACCCTAAACCCAGTTCATCTCCTATAAAAGCTGGTCTAGAGGTAGTGCTCTGTGATATTCCAATACTGATAAGCAGGGTATAATATCTTAAGCGGCTATGAGATATAAACCCTAACCCTAATTACTCATCTTGATCTAACAGAATTGAGATTCAATTTTGTATAGAATGTTATATTGATTTTAGGGATCGGTAAGTAAAAGGTGGGTCTTTTAAGAGGGTAAACAAAAAATAGCTAGTCTCTCCTTGCTCCAACCTGTACCAAGCAGTTTGTTGTTCCATTCCGTAAAATGTGAGGGTGATGATAATGATGATGATGATGATGACGATAAGAGAAAACTAGGGGTAACAACGAAGGGGGAAATCTGCAGGCCAAACTACCGAAGGATAGCCTGGTTCTGACTGGGGTTCAGAAGAGAAGGTAATTAACTTGTTCATAGATTTAAAATGATTATCATAAATTAATTTCGGATTGTGTATTCTTTTAGTCCTATTTATAACTTTTATCTCTACTACTATAATCGGAGAAGGCCTTAGTGTAATTTGTCCATATCCCAACCCGTGCAACGCACGTGCTAGTAGAATATTTTTTTGCCCTTTTCATTTCCCCCCCGCCCCCCCAAATTTTTCCCACGTGCACAACACGTGTATAATACTAGTTTGCTTATAATTGCAGGTGTTGCATTAGTAATTTAGAAGAGTATTGGACAAGTGAGACAAGCGTGTTGAGTTTATATGTTGCATACTAGAATTGATGTAAAGTGAAATATGCAAAACGAGAAGAGGTTCAAAGGGGGTGACAGTCAACTCGCGTGTTACTGTTTTCTGACTGAAAGGGGTGACAGTATAGCAGTCGACTGCAACTAGGCAGAGTGGAGATCGACTTCAATTGCAATCGACCGCAAGCAATAGCAACCGACCGCAAGCAATAGCAACAATTATTCGAACCTGATCTTGATGGATCTGTTTGAGCCCAGATTCTTCTTCAAGTAAGACTGTACGACATTTATCGTGTGGCTTGCTCTTCATGGTATATCAGACGATGTTGAATCAAGACTACAAAACTAGGGTTTCTCTATATCTCTATATAACAATGTAAAGGCTGCCACGAGAGGTAGTATTTCATCTGAGAGTGTTCTCTATTGTAAACAACAGAGTATTTTTTAGCGTGGCTTGAGAGATAAATAACTTTGTTTGGTGAGAATGATTGTAACTCTGTATTTTCTCTACTTGAATAATATCTTGGTTATCTCTCCTCCAAATTAGGTTCACCGAATCGGGATAAATCTTGTGAATTTGATGTGGTCTATGTTGGATTTATGTCTTGCATACGATATTGGATAAGAAGATGATAAGACGATGGAGAGACAAAGATGATTGGAAATGGAGTGGAGGCAAGAACCATTCAGCAGAAGGAAACAGAGGGGTTGCGGTGTACTTAGGAGTCGGTCGACTGCTCTACTGTAGCGAGACGACAAGTCGACTGCACGGTCGATCGATTTGCTCTCGGTTGGACTTCAGAAGGTTGCGGTCGACCGTACCTTGGGGCTAGGTCGACCGACAACGGTGCTGATGGGTTTTCGGGTTTGAATCTAGGTGATTTGTGAATAGCCCAACTTGCTCTTCAAGTCAGATCGTGTGGCTCCTATCGTAGGGTTATCTCTTATGTACTATCCAATGGCTATTGTAACAAGATATCAACTTAGGGTTTGTCTCTATATCTATATAAACAATTGTAATGGCTCATAGATCCCTGATGATTCTATTGATTGCTGAATAGAAGAAACTAGTACTTCATCCCCCCAACCGGGACAACTCTTGTGTGCTTGTGTGTTTGGTGTGATCTAGTCTTGCTTGGTGGTTTGTGTTGATTGTGTCAAAGGCTCAACAAGATCCTCATATTTCCTAACAAGTGGTATCAGAGCAATCAGGATTCGTGGGTTTGTTCGAGTTCCTTGGAGATGGCAGATCAAAAGATGAAGATCAAGCAGTTTGACGGTAAGATCAACTTCAATCTATGGAAGGTGAACATGTATGATATTTTGGTTCAGAAGGACTTGCATCTTGCCCTAGAAGAGAAGAAGCCAACAGACATGCAGCAGGAGAAGTGGGATGAGATTTGTTTGAAGGCCTTGAGTTTAATACAGTTGCAATTGGCGGACGAAGTCAAGTGTAATATCCTTGATGAGAAAAGTGCGGTGAGTCTATGGGCGAGACTCAAAACTGACTACTCGGTATCGTCGTTGCTAGATCGAATGTATTGGAAGAGAAAGCTGTTTAGGTTCTCAATGAAGGTAGGTACCCATCTTCAAGATCATATTGTAGAGTTCAATAAGGTAATATCTGAACTGAAGGCGATTAACGCTGATGATCATAGCGAAGAGGATAAATCTTTCAACTTGATTTATTCATTGCCAACTTCTTATGATCACTTGATAACTACCATGCTACATGGAAAATCGGCCAAGACGACACTTACTGTAGCCGGGGTGATTAAGGGTCTGAAGGAAGTTGAACTAAGAAAGGAGACTCATAAAGGAGGGTCTATTTCTTTAGGGTGTTTTGCAGTGAATGGTGATACTTCAATTGGAATGGATGCGACACAAAAGGGTAAGATTCGTTGTCATTACTGTTGTTGCCGCTCAATCTGGTGTGGGGGAAATATATAGAATTTGTGGATTCTTGAGGAACTGAACAAGGCAAACTTGTTCACTATTGACCTTCACCAACGTGTTGACTTGGTGTCTTGCTGCTGCTGCGAACCTATAAAAAGTGTGAAACACGGGGATAGATCCCGACGATGCACCCTCCGACGCTCTTGTCAGTAATCAGAAAGATTATAAAAGAGCTTTAACTGGAAAAAGATTGATTACCTTCTTATGGTTGGGGGAGAGGGATTTTTATAGTCGCCTTAGGGATCCGTTTCGAGATAAGAACAAATCTCTATTTCCCGGTGTGGATGGATAGAAGTTGTTAAAACCACATCTTAGGGATAATTATGAATCTGAACTCTTCTTTATCATTCTGAACTGGTTTGTAACGGGTTGGGACCCGTACCCAGTAAGACAGATTCGTTTATGGGTATTGGGCTTTAAAGAAAGACCCAGTCCCCATTTCAGACCCGTTTGTAGATGAAATTACCGTTTTACCCCTGAGCTTTACGATTCGTGTCCGATTTGAACGGTCCCAATTTAACTCCATTTTTAGCCATATCACGAGCCTCCCACTCATGGAGACTGAGTTCTACAGTCTTTAAGGAGTAGTTTTGTTGTTCTAATGGCGTACGAGATTTTATCGAAGTTCTTAAAGGAGTTCGGATCTTGCTCGAGATGTAATGATGTTATTCTGAGCTTATAAAATACCTAAAAATATCCTCAGAATTTTCTGGATATTTTGTGATTTTTCTAGATTTTTTTGAATTTTTCCTCACTTTTTGAATTTTTTATTCATTTTCCGAATTAAATAATTAATTATTGAAAATTTTAATTAATTATTCTAATTTAATAATTATTATTTTCAGAATTTTAAAATAATTTTCCGAATTAATAATTATTTTTAGAATTTTTTAATTTGTTTTTCGATTTTTAATTAATTTTTCGGATTTTTTAAATAATTAATTCAAATAAATAAATAAATTAAATATTACCTGGACACATGGCGTCAATCTGTGTGTTGATCCCGATCAGATGGCGCGCATCTCAAAGCAGAGCGTTTCCCCCAATTTCCAGCTTGGAACCCCTTTTGCTCGGCACACGTTGCTGACCCACCAGGTGACGCCACGTGGTGCGGTCAACGCCAGCGTTGACCGCCACGTGGCATTTTTTTTTTCTTTTTCGCTCTGTTCTCTGTTCTTCCTTCTTTGCTTCCGCTCTGTTTCCTTCTTCTCCCGCTCTGTTTCTTCTTTCTTCTCCTTCGTCTTCAGCTTCGTCGAGAGCGTCCGTGGAGCTCGAAGGGGGAGCATTGGAGCTCATCGGAGTCAGGAGCTCGGGGGCAGAGCTCGGCGAGGTTCGACGAGGAAGTTTGGGAGCTCAAGCTCGGTGCTCAGCTTCGAAACTCGATGGGTTCGTTTGAGGGGGTTCGTAGCTCAGCATCGGAGCTTGGAGGCTGGCAAAGAAGTGCTCGAGCTCTGGCAGTGGAGAGGAGCTCGATGCCTCTTGGGGCGAGGGAAGAGCTCGGTATGGGGGAAGCTTCGACGAGGCATCGAGCTCGGCATGGGGGGAGCTTCGACGAGGCGTCGATCTCGGAGTTAGTGGAGTTCGGAGACGTGGGTGATGGAGCTCTGGGTTGGAGGTGAGCTCGACGACGGAAGAAGTGAGACGAGCTCTTTGGTGAGTTCGTGAGGAGGAGCTTGAGCTTAGCATTGCCGAATGTGACTGCAAAGGAGGAAGAGAGCTTGGTGAGGGGGAGTTGAGGTCGGAGCATGGCAAAGACTGAGGTTGGAGCTCGGCCATGGCGGAGCTTGGTCGCGAGCTCGAGTTCGGAGCTCGTTAATGGCGGTGATGGGTTCGGAGCTCTTCTAGAGGAGACTCGGTGAAGGGGAGCTCGCAGTGCTCGGATATGGCGAAGGAGATCGACGTGGGCTCTATGATGCCGAAGGGAGCTTCGTCGAAGGTGGAGCTCAGAGTTCGGGAGTAGTGCTCTGCGAGGTTGATGATTGAGGGGAGCTTCGTCGAAGGTGGAGGCTGAGCTTGACAACGGAGAAGAGGTAGGAGTTTTGTTTCATTTTTGGCGGGAAACTGGAGAAGAAGGAGGAGGTTGAAGAGGTATGGGGTTCAGGTTTCTAACGGGTTCGGATCCGACCCTGTTTATTTGAGCCCATCGACAAATCTTAGCCGTTGATCGTGTTTGAACACGAATTTTGAGGTAATGTTTTTGCCATTTTGCAGCTCGGTAGCTCAGTAGCTCAGTAGCTCGGATTTCAGATCCGAGCAATGTGGCTCCATCTGGACGGTTGATCACGATCATGGCGCGAATCACGAGACGATAGTTGTTTTGCGCCAATTCGCAGCACAGTAGCTCAGTAGCTCGGATTTCAGATCCGAGCTACTGAGCTACATCTGGACGGTTGATCACGATCATGGTGCGAATCACGAGGCGATAGTTGTTTTGTGCCAATTCACAGCTCGGTACCTCGGTAGCTCGGATTGTAGATCCGAGCTATGTGGCTCAATCTGGACGGTTGATCACGATCATGGTGCGAATCACGAGGCGATAGTTTTCGCCATTTTCTTGCTCGGTGCAACTGTGTTGCGATCCACTTTCCCGGTGCTACATAGGTCCGATTGGGGTGTGTGACCCCTCATTTCGAAGCTAACTCGAAGATCTACAACTTCTCTTTAGGAGTCGGTTGAAGAATCACCCGTATTGAGAGTTAGAATAGGCCTGCAATATCTTCGCTTCTGTCGGTAGCTCGGATTGGGATTCCGAGCGATGTAGTGCAATCTGGACTGTCTGATTGGAGATCAGGTGCGAATCTCGAGGCACGAAGACGTGGATTACGAGAAAACATGATTTTTGTCGATGCAACGTGATCTGAGCCGTCTGATCGAGATCTTGGCACGAATCACGAGGAAAAAGTCGTTTTTCTCTAATACGTAGCTCGGAACGCAAGTTGCTCGGATTGTAGATCCGAAGTACGTGGCGAGATCTGAGCCACTTGATGAAGATCTGTCAAGTTGAGAAGAGCTTCAGTATCCGGGGTCTTCGAAGAGGAGCTCCACTCCTGTGGGCTAAGGAGATGAGTTAGGAGGATCCTCGCATGGCCCATTCGAGAGACGAGTTTGAGAAGCAACTCTAAGGGAGAGTTTTGAGCTCCAAACTCGCTTAGAAGAGGACTACTCGGGAGGCGAGTAGGACGAATAATCACCTCCAGGCTCTAGGAGAGAGTCGTTCGGAAGACAAGTTTGAGGAGCGACTCTAGGGGAGAGTCATGCTCCGAACTCGTTGTGAACAGGTCCGTTCTGGGAGCGAGCGGAGCGAAGAGCTTGGCTCTAGAAGAGAACCGTTTGGGAGACAAGTTTGGGGAGCAACTCTAGGGGAGAGTTTTAGCTCTGAACTTGCTGAGAAGAGGTTCACTCGAGAGGCGAGTAAGAGAAAGAAACACCTCCAGGCTCTAGGAGAAAGCCGTTCGGAAGATAAGTTTGAGGAGCAACTCTAGGGGAGAGTTTTAGCTCTGAACTTGTTGAGAAGAGGTTCAATCAGGAGGCGAGTAGGAGGAAGAATCACCTCCAGGCTCTAGGAGAGAGCCGTTCGGGAGACAAGTTTGAGGAGCAACTCTAGGGGAGAGTTTTAGCTCTGAACTTGTTAAGAAGAGGTTCAATCGGGAGGCGAGTAGGAGGAAGAATCACCTCCAGGCTCTTGGAGATAGCAGTTCGGGAGACAAGTTTGAGGAGCAACTCTAGGGGAGAGTTTTAGCTCTGAACTTGTTGCGAAGAGGTTAAATCGGGAGGCGAGTAGGAGGAAGAATCACCTCCAGGTTCTAGGAGAGAGCCGTTCGGGAGACAAGTTTGAGGAGCAACTCTAGGGAAGAGTTTTAGCTCTGACCTTATTGAGAAGAGGTTCAATCGGGAGGCGAGTAGGAGGAAGAATCACCTCCAGGCTCCAGGAGAGAGCCGTTCGGGAGACAAGTTTGATGAGCAACTGTAAGGGAGAGTTTTAGCTCTGAACTTGTTGAGAAGAGGTTCAACAGTTGTGGGAGCAATTCCGAATGGTAAGCTGCCTCGCACTTGCTTGTTTGCTAGCGGCTAAGGTAACGTCAAACCAAGTGTTGGACTCCGAACTTGTTGTTAAGAGAGTTAACGAGTTGTAGGAGCAATTCCGAATGGTGAGCTACCTCGCCCTTGCTTGTTTGCAAGCGGCTAAGGCAACGTCGAACCAAGTGTTGGACCCCGAACTCGTCTTTTGAGCTTAGTAAGTTATGGGAGCAGCCCTGTAGGACAAGTTAAACTCCGAACTTACCATTTAGCGAGTCACAGAAGTGACTCGGAGAAGTAGAAATGAAGCAAGTGCAATAATAGACAAAAGTTTAAGTTTTATTGAAATAAACTAAATTACCGTTTCGATGGGGCGAACCATTATTACATGCTGTTGGCCGGGTTACAAGCATCGGCTTTATTGAAAACCGAGATCCTAGTTTTACGATAGGGTGAAGGACTCTTGGGAGGAGTTGGGTTCTCCTCCCATTGGACCTCCTTGGATGAGGTGGAAGACAGCCCCAGGTTCTGAATCTTGGAACTCAGCGGACCTCTCTCTTTGGTTGTAGGCTCCTCAGGGTAGAAGGTCGGCCCCGTCTCTTCGAACGAACTTATCCAGGTGTCCCCGCTGTATGAGCTCTTCGATCTCCTATTTGAGAGCCCGACGATCATCCATGTCGTGGCCGTGGTCCTTATGAAAGCGGCACCTCGTATCCCTGTTTCTTTTCTTGCCAGGGGTGTTCATTCTAGGGGGAGCACGGAGTAATCCTTCTTTGTCTACCTTCATAAGAACTGCTGATATACTAGCATTGAGGGGGGTGAACTTCTCAAAACGAGGAGCTGGGCGGTGTTGGCCGTTGTCATCTCTCTGGAGTTTCTGGGACCCTTCTTCGCTCGTATTCTTCCGTTTGTTCCCGAAAGATGATTCCTCGAGAGTGGGGAGGGGGGAGGGAGAGGGGGTTGAGAGCCTCTTCCACTCGGATGTACTTCTCACTCAAAAGCAGGAGTTCTGAGAAGTCTCGAGGAGGCTTCTTGGCAAGGGACGCCTTGAGGTCGGCATTGGTGACGTTCCACTCGAATGCTGCAGAGGCTACTGATTGGTTGAGGGAGGTTATAGACCGGGCTTCAGCGGTGAAGCGTCGAACGTAATCTCTTGGGCGTTCACCCTTTCTTTGGTTGAGGGACACCAAAGATACACTTGTTTTCTCGACCCGGCGGATACTCACGAAATGAGTAAGGAAGAGCCCTTTGAACTGTTCGAATGAGAAGATGGAGGCCGGGGCGAGTCGAGAGTACCATTCTCTCGTAGGCCCCTTCAGCGTGGAAGGGAAGGTCTTGCAAAGGAGTGCATCCGAAGCCTGGTGGATCATCATGAGAGTTTTAAAACTCTCGATGTGGTCGGCGGGGTCCGACTCCCCATTGTATGACTCAAAGTTAGGGGGCATAAAATTTTGCGGGACCGGGGCTTCCATGATGGCTCGGGAGAATGGGGGCTTGCTCGGGCAGAAATCCTCGCCCGTTGTTCCTCTTCTCTGTCAAGTCGTCCAAGGCATCTCTCCATCTCGTGGAGATGGCGGTAGACCGAGTCTTCCCTTCGGTCATATCCTGCCGATCCCCTAGACTCTTTCCCATGCAAAAGGGGACTAGGAGTGCGGTGGTGACGGCTTGGGGCAGCTTCAGGACTAGGTTCCCGTTGCTCGTGGTTGGAAGCGGCGTTGAGGGCCCGCAGAACGGCCTCTTGAAAATATTGGAACTCCGCCCTTGTGACTAGTGCCTCTCCAGCTTGGCTGTCCCTGTGTGTGGCTCGGCGTACTAAAGAATGACTTCTCTGCTGATGACGTTGAGGGGACTCTCTTCGCCTCCTTGGGGAGGGGATCTTCTGGTCCTCGGTCTGCAGGGGGTCAGGACTCTTGAGACCTCTGGGTGCTCAAGTTGATGGACTCCCCCAAGGGCTCACCATCCATTCAAGCAAGTTTGGAGGTCGACCCCCTTTTGGCGGTTAGCAATCACTTGTCGGAGATCCCGTTCGGGAGGGCTTTGAGAAGCCATAGATTCAACTGGAGGATTGTGGACCACGACATGGTCATGAGGAGGATGTTGCTTTGAACGACTCCTACGAGCGCCCCCCTGGGCAGCCCCCCGAGATCCTAGACGGGTCTGTTGAGAAGGAGCACCTTGAGCTGGAGGAGGGGGAGGAGGAAGAGAAGTGGTTCTTCGGCTGGAGACTGCTATCTTCCCCTTCTCTTTTGGATGCATGTCTTGAAACTAATCTTGCTGATGAAGTTAGGTTAGGTTGCTTTTTTCGGTTCTCATAGACGGTGCCAATCTGTTGCCGCTGAATCTGGTGTGGGGGCAATAGATAGAATTTGTGGATTCTTGAGAAAACGAACAAGGCAAACTTGTTCACCTATAGACCTTCACTAACATGTTGACTTGGTGTCTTGCTGCTGCTGCGAACCTGCAAAATGTGCGAAATACTGGGATGGATCCCAGCGACGCACCCTCCGATGCTCTTGTCAGTAATCAGGAAGATTATGAAAGAGCTTTAACTGGAAAAAGATTGATTACCTTCTTATGGTGGGGGGGAGGGGTTTTTATAGTCGCCTTAGGGATCCATTTCGGGATAAGATCAAATCTCTACTTCCCGGTGTGGATGGATAGAAGTGGTTAAAACCACCTCTTAGGGATAATTATGAATCTGAATTCTTCTTTATCCTTCTGAACTGGTTTGTAACGGGTTGGGACCTGTAGCTAGTAAGACAGACCTGTTTATTGGTTATTGGGCTTTGAAGAAAGACCTAGTCCCCATTTCAGACCCGTTTGTAGATGAAATTACCATTTTACCACTGAGCTTTATGATTCGTGTCCGATTTGAACGATCCCGATTTAAACCCTTTTTAGCCATATCAACTGTAAAGGAGTTGGGCATTACAAGAGAGACTTTCACAAGTGGTTGAGTCAGAAGAGCGCTACTAAAGAAGGGGAACAAGCCCATATAGTCAGCACAACTGAGTCAAGTGATAATGTTGATTGTTGTCTTCTTGTTTCAAGTTCTTCAGATGTGGATTCAAGTTAGTATCTTGATTCGGAAAGTTCTTATCATATTTTCTCCGAGAGGGAGATGTTTTCTACTTACAAGTCATTAACAGGACATAGTCTGATAACGGGGAGTGGTGAGATTTGTGAAGTAGTGGGTGAGGGAACAGTTGAATTGGAGACACCAGATGGTAAAGGGTTCACACTAGAAGAGGTCATGCATATTCCTTCGAAACAGAAGAATCTTATATCCTTGGGTACTCTTGATGCTTGTGGCTGCAGGTACACAGCTCGAGGTGGAGTTTTGACAGTTTGGGATAGGGGTGGCCGATCATACCGAAATGAGCCAACCGACCGGTTTTCCAACCGAACTAATCAATTCGATACCGAAAAAATTGGTTACCAAAAGTATGGTACGGTATAACCGTACCGAATTCTAAAATCCGGTTCGGTTTTGGTATGAATATGGTTCAGTCGGTATTTTACCGTACCGTACCGAATATCCTTTTTTTAGTTTCGTAAGTCAAATTTTATATTGATTTTAATCTGTCTTCCATCCATCGATTTGGCATTCAGAGAATTTAATGATGGCTTTAAGATAATAAAATGAAAACTCACTGAATGTGAAATACATGTCATTTGTAAAATTTGAGCACCGCGTCATCCCTTATTATAACTACCAAAATGAGTATTATGGATACAAGTCCCGTGAAGATTTCCTTTTAATATTTTATCTCAAGTCTCAGTACCAAATCAGAAAATAAGTTCGAAGGGTTCAATATTGGTACAAGGATGGCATTAAGTTAAACAGAAGTAGGCAGACAAAGCAAGCATTAGAGTCTAGACTTGCGTGTACATGAATGAGATTCATATCTGTATATGAGTATAAATAACTACACAGGAGGGATGAATGATATTGTTAATAAATCACATTTTTCTCTGTAATTGATGATTATATCAGTATTTTCTTAATATAGAGTATACTTTCCTTAAAAATAATCATGCAAAAGGATTATCAAGTTGCATTGTTTCATTGAGAGAAAATAATTATAGTACTATAGTTTTACACCCCCATTTTCACTTTTGCGCTAATTTGTCACTAAATGCAGTGTGCTCCCAAATTGTTTTGTGGCTTTTCTCGCGTGGTTTTTATTTCCAGTTTATGACTATTTTGACAAATTGTGTTGTCAAACGAACAAGGGCTACTGATGTTATACTTTTGCGACTTTTATGAAGTTTATGCTTATGCTACTATTCCCTGCTTGCTTTTGGAATGAAAATTGATTTGTGATCTATTCTGTTTTTGTTTCGGTAGTTGTGTGATATTGTTAACTTGTTATTTTTATTGGTACTGATATTTGCTAAGGTATTTGTTGGGTCATATTTGGTATAACACCAATACCGAACCGTACCAACCGAAATAGTCAGTATACCGAAGTTTCGGTATACCGAACTTTTTGGTTGGTAATGGTTTGCATATTTTCAAACCGAACTAGTTTGGTATGGTAATGGTACAATGTAAAAAAGTCCGGTACCGTACCGAGCCCACCCCTAGTTTGGGATAGTCGTCGTAAGGTAATGAAGGGTAAGAGGGGGATTGGGCAGGTTCAGCACAACCTCTACCAGCTTTGTGGGAGCAGAAAAACTCGGCCGAGTGTATTGAAGTCCATTGTTCCTAAAGCATCATCTAGTAAGCCGTCACTAGAATTACCGACGCGAGACTGCAAACTTCGAATATCGTTGGAAGGTGGAGAAAGACTTGATGTAGGTGGAGTTCGTGTGGAGGGTGGCACCTCCATGATTACATTTACATAGGTGTGCCTTTGAGGGGGGCATACAGCTGGAGAAAAATAGGTGGAGGTATGTTCAACTAGCAGGAGAAGCCATAGAAACATGTTGTTTACAAAGCGGAGAAGAAAGGTCTAGAAGAGTTTTAAATCACACAGGTATGGATTCATGTGTATGCAATCCAAGGTGGAGATTGTTGGGTTTATGTCTTGCATACGATATTGGATAAGAAGACGATAAGACGATGGAGAGACAAAGACAATTGGAAACGGAGTGGAGGCAAGAAACAGTCAGTAGAAGGCAACAGAGGGGTTGCGGTCGACTGCACCTAGGGGTCGGCCGACTTCCCTACTGCAGCGAGACGACAAGTCGACTGTGCGGTCGATCAGTTTGCTTTCGGGTGGACTTCAGAAGGTTGCGGTCGACCATACATTGGGGGTAAGTCGACCGACAGCGGCACTGATGGGTTTTCGGGTTTGAATCTAGGTGATTCATGAATAGCCCAACTTGCTCTTCAAGTTAGATCGTGTGGATCCTATCGTAGGGTTATCTCTTATATACTATCCAATGGCTATTGTAACAAGATATCAACATAGGGTTTGTCTCTAGATCTATATAAACAATTGTAACGGCTCATAGATCCATGATGATTCTATTGAGTGTCGAATAGAAGAACAGAGTAATTCATCTGAGAGGGTGAGAGAGTTCTCCATTGTAAGCAGCATCAAGTTCCAATAGGCTTGAGAGAGGGTCGTGGTGAGAATTGTAATATTCTTGTATCTTCTCTAGTTGAATAATATCTCGGTTCTTCCTCTCCCGGATTAAGGTGAAAGTCCCAACCGGGACAACTCTTGTGTGCTTGTGTGTTTGGTGTGATCTAGTCTGGCTTGGTGGTTTGTGTTGATTGTGTCAAAGACTCAACAATATCAGTTGTAGGTTAATTAGAGCTACAGGTTTGTGCATAGTTCTTAGTTTGTTGTTTATAGAGATCCATTGTCTCGTAATTCTGTGTCTCTCACTATAATCCTTACAAAGTGTGCTACATATCAACGGCCATCAATGGAGAAAATATGGGCAAAAGAGGATCGACATGCACAAAAATTTTAGGTAATCCTCTTAACATAGAAAGGACAAGGGTACTAATGATTATGAACAATCTATGATCGTGACGACATTGAATATCTAAAAGTCAGATCCATACACAAAACTAGTTCGAGTCAGAAGTAATTGTATCTAAAGAATTAGTTGACAAAACTTTATGTCTTAATAAGGTGTTGATCATGCTAAGCATACTCTTAATGTGCAGTGTTGTTGCTTATTTTGGAGTAGAAGCAAACTAATAGTGAGTTTATATTTTAAAGAAAACTACTAAACATTTAACCTTTGATCGTTGCCGTAAAAAGTGGTTAGAGCTCTTGAGATTGGATCTGGATCGTTAAAAGAGCACATTGATCTAAATCCGACAGTTGCTGACACGGTCATTGGAAATGCAAAAGGCCTGAAAGACCGAGGTTGGTCCCGACGACATACCCTCTGATGCTTAAGTCAGGACAAGAAAGAGAAAGATAGTTTGAAAGAGAAATTTCTGATTACCCTCTCACTGAGGAAGGGCGGAGGGTATTTATAGGCCTGAAAAACAGTTAGGAGATTGATATAAATTTGTTATATCCTGTAAGTTCTCCCCCTTAAGAGCTAGAATCAGTTACTCCTTTGGTAAGGACAAGAGACTTGACTTACAATCTTCATGGGCTGGGTGTCTCTCTTGGTGGGCCCAATCTCTTTTAATGGGCTTGAAAGCAGCCAATGTCTTGTGAATGAGCTTGAAGAATGTCTGGACCTGTTAGAGAGACTTTTTACTATTAATACGCTTGCAGAAGCTTTAAGATCCGTGTTGGAATCGTATGGCCCTGATTTGGTGTGATTTTTACCATTATCATAAGCCCCCACTCCCGGAAGACGATTTTCTTGGCTTTCGGGAAATAGTTTGCCTTGATTCGGAGTTCTGGGATACTATCTTGACTTTCATGGACGATTGAAGATTACTGGTACTTGTGGAAAGCTTTTGGAGGCGGCGGATATTTCCTTCAGATTTTTTTTGGTATTTCCCGTAACTTTTTTCGTTTTTTTAATAATTTTTCCCCAATTAATAATTGCTTTTCAAAATTATAAATTATTTATCCCAATTTTTAATTATTTTTTTGGATTTTAAATTAAGTTTCCAAATTTAATAATCATTATTTGGGATTTTTATTTAAAATTTTGAATTTTAATTGATTTGTGGGGATTTTTTTATTGATTTATCAGGCCAAACACGCATTTTGGAGCGATCCTATGTGTCGATCAGACCCAGGCTCGTGCGCTGATGGGATCAGATGGTCGAGATGGAGCTTCTTTGATAAAGGGTTGATGTGGCACGATCATGTGTGTCCATCATGATGGGACTCGCGCGCTAAGTGAAACGAGCTGCTGAGAAGTGGAGGGGGGGGAGAGGTAGCGACGTGGTACGATCTCGTGCGTCCATCAAGATGGAGCTCATGGATCTGGGCGATCGAATGGTCGACACTTACGCGAGTATGGCTCTTTGTCAGCCGACTATTTTAGGTGCTCTATTGGAAAGGATTCGGGTTGACCCGCTTCGCCCAAGCCCGTTCGCACACATCTTGAAGTGGATGAAGGGCAGTGAAGGTGCTTGCATCCATGTGAAGCAAACGAATGGCTGCAAGGGTGCCGGAAGTGTACCCTAGGTCACCTGACCGTTTTGGGTGACATGTTCCTTTCCATTGTCGACAAAGCTTGTCGACAGTCATTTTGGAGTCAACTTCGTCGTTGCGTCGTCTTGGAGCTTCGTCGACCAGTTTCAAGGAGTGCAGTCAAGTGGGGGCTTCATTGGGTTTATTTCGATGAGCTTAAGGTTTCGACAACCAACTCTTTCGTCGACCATGAAACTTTGGTGACCACAGAGCCTCATCATCTATCCCTTTCGTCAAGCTACTGTTTTGGGTAACCATGGTGATTTGGCGAACACCTCTTCCGTCGACCTAGGGTTTTGGCGAGCTAGTCTTGGGCTTGTAGTGGTTCAAGGAGTTTCATTGAACAACACTTCGTTTGAGCAAGGTTTTGGGTGACCAAATTCTCGGTCTTTAGCGACCTCGTTGACCAAGTGCTTCGTCGTCTTTTGTTTGTGGTGAGGTACAAAGATTTAGCTAAGTTGGGTTCGGCTATCTTCAGGGCTTAGTCTAGTTTGGGTTCACGGCCATCTTCAGAGCATGATATCAGGTCTTCGGCATCCCCAAGTTTCTTTGGAGAGTTCGGGTTTTGGAGCAATGTCGAAGTTCATGTGGAGTTCGGTGTTATTGAGCCTGTGTTTTGGCCAACTTAGAGCTTTTGTGGAGTTGAAGTTTTGCTATGTTTGAAGTCGGGGTTTATGGAGCTAGGGTTTTGGCCTACTTGAAGCTTTTTTTTAGCTAGGGTTTTGCCAGATTCGAAGCTTGATGTCAACTTGATCTCTTATTAAATCCGAAGCTGTCTATCGAGTTGGAGTTAGGGCGATGCTTTATTGAGCTTGGTTTGAAGGTCTTGCATTTTCGTCTGCCAAGCATTTGTTGAGTGGTCTACCTCGTTGAGTTCAAAACCCCAACTGATTTCTGATTTTGAACAGGTTGGTGATCATCTAATTTGGTTTGGAGATTCACTTAGTTTTCGCCCACCAAGTGTTTGTTGAGCCGTCTAGCTCGTCGAATCGCTCTTTCGTCGACCAAGCGTTGTGTCGTTCGTTGTTTTGTTGATCAAGCATTTCTTGTTGGACGAGTGTTCTTGTTGATTGGGGTGATGACTGCTTCAACCATTTGATCTTGTGGATGGATCAGAAGTTGCCACCACACCGCTCATTTGCTCATTTACTTCTTCCACTCTCTATCTCTACAATTTTTTGAGAGCTTCTCTCTCTAGCTCTTGTAGTGGTTTACCGGGAAGTGTTGGTAGCTTTCTTGGTGTTTTGACGGTGGTGCTAGTGGTCATTGTATCCTTCGATTTCTTGTGAGCTTGATCAGGTAACTCATTAGTGATTGTTGTCAGTTATATCTAGCATTTCGTCAAGCGACTCTTCTACTATTGTAGTCTGTTTAAAGGTAGACGATGGTGTAGAATCTAGCTATTTTACTAAAGACTAAAATGGGAAGAGCTCGGCTGATCGTTCCTCTATAGTGGAGATGGTCGTTTGACCGAGGATTGAACTTAAGACACCGTTGTTTCTAGTTCCCGAGTTGATTAGGGAATACCCTGAAGTAGATCTTGATTTCCTTAGGAATGACATGGAGTATGTCGAGCCGGACCTAGTTCACACAACTGAGGCTGATTTCACCATCACTATTCTCACAAGGGACGAAATTTTCATGATCAGGGCGGCCTTCGGGATCCCTTTCGAGTATGGGTTATTCTTACTGGGTCCCGAATTTAGGGCATGTTATGCAATATCCGACGAGTACTGTTTCTTCCCTTATGATGCCTTCTATGCGGGGCCTTTTTCCTTCTTCACTCCTTTGTTAGAGAGGTGCTCAACTGATATAAGTTGTGTTTGATGCAGCTTATACCAAGCGTGTAAAGGCATGTAGTAGGATTCGTCCTACAGTGTCGTAGGCTCGGAGCCGAACCGAGTCTAACCATTTTAGGCGACACTTCAAGATCATCCAGCCGAACAAGATGGAGGAGCGGTGGTATTTATGCCTTACTATTATATATTTTTGTAAACTACGGGGTGTTACACGAAGTTCCTGACTCGACCAAGTGTTGGAGGGAGAAGTTCTTCATCGTTCGTAGTCCTGAACCATGGGGATTCCCACGATATGGAGAATGAAGGTTCCATTGACATGAAGGCAGAACCGGTGGTGACCGCGAAGGAGAAGATTTTTAGTGATGCTCTTCTCGAGCAAAAGATGTTTCTGTGGCGAGATATCACCAACGAAGTCCTTTTCGAGGGTGGTCTTATCCGGGTGGATCTTAGTATGATTTATTACTTTTCATTTCCTTCCATACTTTGTTGCTTAACTGATGTCTTTGTTTCTTTTGTTACTTTGCATTGTGTGTTCTCATCTCTTTGTGTTTCATCTTGCAGGGCAACCAGAGATGGACTCCGAATACTTGATCTTTGATCGGGAGACCCTCCGCAACAAAAGGACCGACGAGCCTAAGAAGCGTAAGAGGACGACGAGCCATACCCATACTTCCAAGGATCCCTCTGCTCCGGCCCGACTGTTCTGATTGAGACGCCTTCGGGAGCTGCGCCTGATGTTGTTGAAGGAGGTTCTTCCCTAGTAGTTATTGTAACGAGTGATACGCCTCTTCCCTTGATTGCCCAGGCTGGGTCAATCCTTTGCGACGAGCAAGAGATGATTCACGTTCCCAACTGGAACATGAAGCAGTAGGAGAGCTTCCTTGGCAACTCAACTGCTTGCTTGGATGAGATTTTCCACCTCCCAACTCTAGCTGATTGGGAGAGGTTGAAGATGGAGCCACCCGAGAGATCCGTCTTAGAGATTGCTCAAGCGCAGATGACGATACATCTAGTGTTTTTAGAAGTTTTGACTTTCGTATTTTTTATTGTAGTACGATGTATTGACCGCTTTTCTTCTTTTTCTAGATGGTGTGACAATTTGGTCTCCTGGTCGATTTTTACGCCGTCGAGGAGAAGGATCTGATGGCGTAGTTCTCTTGTACCAAGAGGGACAAGAAGAGGGTCGTCAAGGGGCTTAAGACAGAGTTGGATGCATCGAAGAATAAGGGGGAGGAGTCAAGCCTGAAATTGGAGGCATCGAAGATGAAGGAAGAGGGTCGCGCCTAAATCTTGAGGAATAAGAGAAGAGGGTGGCCAACCTTGTGTTGAAGCTTGAGAAACGGGCTGAGACGGCCTTGGCCGTGAAGGTCGCAGAGTCCAAGGTCACGCTGCAGAGTGTGATTGATAAGTCATATGATCAAGCTGTCTCTCATGTGGCGAAGCGTGTTCCTGATTTTGCTGGGAAAGGGTACCATGTGATGCTCCTTCCTGGAGAGGCTCATGGGGAGGAAAAAGTTAAGGAGGATGTTAATGAGGGCGGTACTCCTGCTGGGAGCGCAAAGAGTGGCTGGGGGAAGAAGAGTAAGTGGATGGAGGCGGTTGGGGGCTCCTTGCCCTTAGTTCCGCCGAGGCAGGTGGACACTTATTCATCCTCCGTGTTTTTAGTTACATTTGTTTTTTATTTCTGTATGACTTCATATTGTGAACTGGCCACCTCACCCTTGTATCTTCCTTTTATTAGATGAAAAATGCTTTTTTTTCTTTATCAGCACTTGTGTATTATTCTGATGTACTTGGAGTTACTCTTGGTTGTGATATTTTATTATTTATCCATTTTTTGGTTGTATCCCTCGCCTTGTCGATGTTGAGATAACTCTTTGGTCCTTCTCGTTGGTAGATGAATGTGGGAGTGGGGAGAGGCCCCGAGGTGGTGAGGTTGAGCAGGTTCTCAAGAGGTTGCGCATAACGAAGTTAGCATTTGATCACTTGCATGATCAGTCAAAGAATGAGTGGTTGGAGACATTTCATCTCAAGACAGTGTTACTCGAGTGAGACTATGAGTTAACCCTTCTGCGAGTTGATCGACTCGTCGGTATGCCCTTGCTCTACAATGCGACAAAGGACAGTGTTGGGGAGTGTGCTCTTCTTAGAGAGGTGCTTGTTGAGAATGATTTGGAGATATACCGTCTCCAAGTGAAGCTTTGTGGGGTTGCGCACGGCTAGCACTTCGAGTACTGTTGGTGTTAGAACGGGGTGCAACGGTTGGTAGAATAAGGTCGGCTGCTAGAGGAAGTCCTGATTGTATGGGTGTCTAGCTAGTTGTAGAAGCAACTCTAGGGAACTATTGGTCTTCGAACTTGCTGTATGGGTCATCCAACGAAGTGTGAGAGTCGCATCGAGTGGTGAGTTGAGCTCCAAACTTACTTATTTACCGGTTTGGTGGAGCAACTGCAATCCATGATTAGGGACCTCTAATCCGTCTTTAAGGATTTTAAACAATTTTCAAGAACATGTCTAATGGCGAGTTGAGCTTTGAACTTTCTTGTTTACAGGTTGCTAGAGCAACTCTGAGTAATGGGTATGAATTCTGAACTTGTTGTTAATGAGTTTAACAGGTTACAGGAGTAGATTGAATGATGAGTTGAGCTCTGAACGTGCTTGATTGCAGATTACTAAAGCAACTCCGAGCCATGGGTATGGACTCCGAACATGTTATGGAAGGGTTTGACGGGTTCCAGGAGCAGGTAAAATGGCAAGTTGAGCTCTGAACTTACATCATTGCAAATTGCTAGTGCAACTCCGAGTTATCAGTATGGACTCTAAACTCGTCTTATAAGGAGCTTTTAATGAGTTTTTGGTACCGTTTTTAAGAATAAGCTTGGCATTTAACTCATTGTTTGCATCCAGAGAATTGTACAAGATCTTTGAAAAGATAAATAATAAATTTTTTTTTGAAAATTAAACTGAGTGGTTGCTCTAGTGGCTGGCCTTTATTAGATGCAGTGACTGGTAGGGAAAGTGGTCTTTATTGAAAATTAAAACTAAATGGATGCTCTAATGGCTGACCTTTATAACAAAGATTGTAAAAAAACATAAAAGTTTACTAATGAGATAGGGCGTTTAGGTGCCCTCGTTGTACTTTATGAGGTGTTCGGTATTCCACGTTCTATGTATCCTCTTCCTTCCCAGGTCTTCAAGTTAGCAGGCCCCTGGGCGGACCACTTGGGAGACCTTGTACAACCCCTCCCATTTGGGAGCGAGTTTTCCTTTCCTTCATGGGTCGGATATATCAAGTTTCCACAGGACAAGGTCCCCCTCTTTCAGATTAGTAGGGAAAACTTTCTTGCTATAAAACTTCTCGATCCTTTGTTGGTAAATGTTTCTCCGTATAGCTGATTTCTCCTATACCTCTTCGACAATATCGAGGTTGGCTTGAAGATTGTTGGAGTATTGTTCTTCGTTTAATGAGAGGGGGAGGGGAGATGGCAGTCCGATTTCCAAGGGGGTGAGGGATTTCGAGCCGTAGGCAAGGTTGAACGATAATTCTCCAGTTAGGGTTTGCTTTGTGATTCTGTAAGACCATAATACGCTTGGTAATTCTTCGACCTACAATCCCCTTGTAGCCTTGCCTAGCCACTTTTTTAAGCCATCTAGAATCTATCGATTAACATTTTCAGCATGGCCATTTGTTTGGGGATGTGAGATGGAGGAGTAGAGTTGAGTGATCCCCAAATCGGTGTAAAACTGACAAAATTGTTTACCAGTGAATTGTGCTTTGTTATCAGAGACTAGTATGCAGGGAATCCCAAACCTGGATATAATAATCTTCCAAAAGAACTGCAAAATTTTCTACTCGGTGATGGTGCATAGCGGCTCTGCCTCGACCCACTTTGTGAATTAGTCGATGGCTAGTACTAGAAAAGTTCTCCGTCCGGCTGGTGGTGGAAATGATCAAAGCAAGTCTATTCTCTGCATGGTGAAGGGGATAGGACTTGTCATGGAACTGAGGATTCTTGGGGCCCTCGCTTAATGGCCGAGTGATTCTTGCAAGTGCTACATTAGCAGACATATTTTTGTGCATCACTGAGTAGTGTGGGCCAATAATACTCGTGATTGAGGATCTTGTGCGTGAAGGACCTCGCTCCTTGGTGGCAACTACCGATTCCTTCATGTTGTACTTTAATGGCATATTGTACTTCTTCAGGAGAGAGACATCTCAAGTAGGGCATGCCATCAACTAGAGTGTAGGATCGTTTGTACAAGAGCCCCTCCATGAGAGTGTGTCTTCCAGCCCTTGTTCGGGTTTTCCTTGCTTCTTTGCGGTATTTAAGGAGGATTCCCTTGTCCAAAAAATCGACCAAGAGTTCCATCCATTATTCTTTGGATATTGGGAGGGTGACAGTCATGAGCTCAAACTCTTTCTCCTCAATGTTCGACTTGAGAAGGACCTCAATGAGGACCGTGCGGTCAAGCCCATCGAGAGATGAGGAAGCTCGCCTGGAAATGGCATCTGCTTGCCTATTTTGCTCGCGGGGGATGCAAGAGACATTGACTTCCTTGAAGAATAGCAGAGAGTCACTAAACATCTCGACTCTTTGTGCACCTGCTTCACATGCTAACCTGAGACCGACAATTAGTGCTTCGTATCTGGTCTCATTATTGGAGGCGGGGAAGTTAAGGCGTAGTGAGTATTGAAGTGTGAACTCATCTGGTCTGAGCAAGATGATTATGGCTCCACTTCCTTCAAGGCAAGAGGAACCATCGATATGTACCTTCCAGAGCGGGAGGTTTTCTTCTACCTCTGGGGAGTCGGTAATAGTGGTTTCCACGATGAATTCAACCAGAGCATGGGCCTTGATGGTCATTCTTGGGCGGTAGTTGATGTCATGTTGACTTAGTTCAATGGACCACATCATTAACCTTCCGTAGGTTTATAGTTTAAGGAGTACGTGCTCAAGGGGTTCATTAGTGAAACACACAGAGAATGTGCCTGAAAATAATGGCGGAGTTTGAGTGCTGCCGTGACCGACACATATACCATTTCCCCCCATCTTAGAGTAGCGAAGCTCGGCATCATGGAGTAAATTGCTCACATAATAGACCAGCTTTGTACTTTTTCTCTACTAAGATGGCGCTGAGAGTTTGGTCTGAGGTTGCTAGATAGATAAAGAATTTCACCAAGCTTGGGCTTGCTTAGGAGCGGGGGATTGACAAGGTATGCTTTGAGTTGTTCAAAAGTAGTTTGCAATTCTTCCCCCCACTCGAAACATTTTTCATCCCGTAGAACTTTGGAAAACGAAGGGCATTTCTCTCCGGGACTTAGGGAGGAACCGACCTATAGCGGCTAAGCTGTAACACCCCGAATTCCAAAATACAACTGAATTCGAGTTCCACAGGATCTTTACACTTCTTTCGTACAATTTTACAAGGAAATAAAATCTTTTCTTTTATCAAAGTTACATTTACACTTGTACATTATCACAGCAGAAGCAATATTACAATAAATTACATGAAACAACATTTAAATCAATCCTGCGAGCATGTATACTTCAATTGTCAAGCATCTTTACCCTGCATATAAAACTATGGGCATGTCAGTTCATTCAACTGACGAAATATTATACACGGCCATCCTCTCTATACCAGAAACAGTATAACGATTCTCATTTCTTAACAAACACAAACTTGTCACAAATAATGCCAAAAAGGACTATCTTATTGATGTCATGTTGTGAATGTGCACTTAATCCTTAATACAATTATTTATATTATATGACACTAATGCGCGCTTGTTCAGAGTCTATGCAGCCCATACTACATAGGTCCGAGGGCAAGCCCTTAATCGTTCTTCATCTTGTAAGGTTCAATCCCTCGCTATGATTTAATTTACTACTGTAACTACGGTAAGTATCCTAGATGTTTTCTGACCTACGAACTCATGTCTAGGCGCCCTGGAGGGAATCCCAACGCACTCACACATGACTCATCATGTAGGCATCCTGTGGTAATTCAGCTCCTACCATAGACATGACACCACCCGCAGTCGTCAAACCCCCATGAGCGTCGCCAACGGGACGGTACTCTGGAGCAGTATCCATGCCCTATCATGACTCATCATGGGACATCCTGTGAATACTCTCATGCCGCCAATCCAATGGTCCTCATACTCAATGTTTTTCTCTTACTTTCATCACATCTTCACTATGAATCTAATCCTTAGTTTAATTGAATCATGAATAAAAATCGATCTCTTGGAATGTACCACTCCCACTATACCGGTATTATTCACATGACCAACCTTGGTCTTCTCATTTCAAAATATCATTTCACAATTCTTTCATTGCCGGTATAAGGCTTGGCTATACCCTAATTCTCAATTTCAACTCATAATTTTAATGTCATGCTCATAAGATCTTCTCATGATTAATCACAATTCATGTTTCAATGGCATAGTGCTCATGTATTCACATCTTTCATAATTTATCACGATCAATAATTCAATGCATAGATGACTGAAAACTGAAATTCTTCTAACATGTCATATTCACTAGTTTGTAAGTTCACATAATTCTATTTCAATCCATTCTAATTCCACAGTTCACAATTTCAATTGGTTTCACAATTTCACACCTTTCAAATTTCTCATAACCAAAAATCTCAAAATTAAAACTTCTTAAACAATCCACTTGATTTCCTTGAAGAAACAATTTAAGTTAACAAATAAAAAGTGTTCCTTTTGTAAAATAGTCTCACTTATACAAAGCCTCAGGTTATAGAGATTTTCTCCCAAAAATAGATATTATTTGAAACTTCAGGACAGTCGACTGATAACCCTGACCAGTCAGCTGTTCTGCAAGGTTCTAAAGCTCGAGAATGATCAGAGAAGTCGACTGTCTCATATGGCCAGTCGGCTGTTCTGCCATGATTTTTTTTTACTCGAAATAAACATGTTCAGGGCAGTCGACTGTTACAATAGTCGGTCGACTGTTCCGAAAAGATTTGAACTGTATGTATTTTTCATTTCTCAGACCAGTCGACTGTTTCGACATGATCGGTCGACTGTGCTGCTAGTTTTCAATTTCTCAAAAACGTTTTCAGTTCCTTTTTCTTCCCTTTTGAAACATAACTTTTCAGATTAAAACTTCATTCAATTCCACCGTAACCAATATTTTTAAAGGTGTTTTTCACTCTTTTCAAACATGTATTAGCCATAGTTTGCATTTTATGACTACCATTTCGACATTTGAAAACCAATACACATTTGTTTATAACCAAAGATGGTTTATCATACATAATTCACTATAATGATGTTTGCTTACACAGTGATAACTAAGATATTTTAAAGCACAAAATCAACTTTATAAGTGAGTAAAAACTTCCATTTTTATTAATTAATCTACACATAGTGCATTCATTTATTCATATGCAAAAGGGACATTCTTTATCATTATTCAAATTTTCACATGATGTATATAGCATGGGAAATTTCCTTACATCTATTAACAATCATTCAATTAATTTAACTTTAACACACTAGCATTTTTAATCAATCAACACACATTTAACAATCCTTTTCTAATTAGGCACACATGCATTTTATTTCAACTAGTAACTCATAATAACCATTCAATTTTAGTCCCTAGCATGATTTCTACTCTAGAAGTCATGAGAAACACCCACCTTTTGAAGAAAATCCAATTAAGAAAAATCCCCTAGAGCCTCCTAGATTGCGAGCGAGTGTCTTCTCCTCCTACATTGCAATGCACGAACTCTTTTCCTTGCTCCTTGACAAAAACTGAGAGCTTCTTCTTGCAGGGATGGCCGGCCTCCATTGGGGAACACACACTCTCACGCTCACACTATATATCTCTTATATAATTTTCTCTTCTTTCAATAGATTACTAGTGTAAAATATAAATAAAAGGGAGGGGTATTTTACTAATTTTGAAGTAGATTGGAGGGCTAGGATTGATTGGATAGTTGTAGAATGGAGGGCTAGGATAGGAGTAGGAGTTATGACAACCACCCACACACAAAATAACTACCCATGTACACAACCCACTCTCCCATTCCTTCCATGCACAAACCGGCCCAAATAAAGTGTGCATTGCACACTACGTGCTTCGCACGTGCCACCTAGTACCCCTATTCAAAAGTTGTACAATTTTTAATTAATCAAATCGTTCATATTTTGTCTCTACATGACAAGTGTGGCCATTTAATTGATTAATTAAATTGGTGGGCTTCACAAATAGTGGGCTTAGGCTTGTGGGCCAAGACAAATTATTAATAATTAATTAAAGTGGACTAAAACAATTAATTAGTGTTTTAGGCTTTAGAAAATAATCTTTTTAGGAGAGTAATTGTTCATACAAAAATTATATATGGAAATAAATAAATAATATACACATGAAATTTGCACGTGCACAACACGTGAAAAAATAGTATTTTTATTAAAATGAAATTCGGGATATTACATAAGCGCCCGGTGAGATCTGCACTTCCTTAACATTGGTTGGGGGAGACATGTTGGGGATTGCTTGGATCTTCAAGATTGGCCTTGATTCCCTTTTGGCTAACCATAAAGCGCAGAACTTACCAGATGAGACTCCCCAAAGGCACACTTTTAAGGATTCAATCACATGTTATACCTATGCAATTCTTTGAACGCCTCTTTTCGGAGACTTTTGACTAACATGTCGTCTACGTACACCTCCATGTTATTGTAGATTTGATTTTTAAAGACTTTATTTACCAGACATTGATCGGTGGCATCAGCATTTTTCATGCTGGAATGCATGACTCGATAGCAATAAAGGCCCTAATCTGTTATGAAAGATGGTTCGAGGATTCAGGAGGAAATATTTGGATTTGAATGTACCCAGAGAAAGCATCCATAATAATTAGTAGTTCATGCCCATATGTGGCATCGATCAATGCATCTATGCTTGGTAGAGGGAACGGATCTTTCAGACACACCTTGTTTAGATCAGTGAAGTATATACACATTATCCATTTACTGTTAGCTTTTCTAACCATCACCACATTTTCTAGCCACTTGGGGTAGCTAACTTCTTGGATGAAGCGTGCGGCTAGGAGTTTGTTGGCTTCTTCTTTAACTACCTGCAACCTTTAAGGAGAAAACTTGCAGCGCCTTTGTTGGATGGGATTGGCATCCGACTCACACTAAGGTGGTGCATGATTAAATCTCCAGATATTCCCGGCATTTCAGCTGCGGACTAGGCGAACAAGTCTTGGTTCTCCCTTATGCAGGCAATGAGCTACTCTTTGAGTTGAAAAGGAAGGGATTTGCTTATACAGAAACACTTGGTCTGATCCTCTTGGGAGAAAGGAATCTCCCCCAATTCATCCACTAGCTCGGAGTATATATGAATCATCTCCGGCAGTAGTTCGATGACATCGAGTGGGAGGACCAAGCCTCCTATTGTGGTGGTAAAACATGCTCGTGCCGCCTCTTGGCTCCCTACAACTTGTCCCATGCCCGCTGTTGTTGAGAATTTCATCATGTAGAATACAGAGGCAACTGCATGAAAAGAAGCCAGGCCCATATGACCAAATATGGCATTGTACACAGCTATGATATCTACTACCATAAAGTCTAGCACCTCCGTTCAAGCAGCTGGGCTTTTACCGCTGTCACATTGTGTGTGAAGATTCCTTCGATTTGGACGGGAACACCAAAGAATCCGTGGAGTGTGAATCTGACAAGCTTTAGCCGGTCTTGGGAGACTATCAAATGCATTCAAGAAAAGAATGTTCACTGAGCCACTGTTGTCTACAAGGATGCATCGTACCTCATGATTTTTCATGCAAAAGCTTATAACCAATGCGTCGTACCTCATGATTTTCCACAGAGACCCCTGGGCTCGTGGAAGGTGGGATGTTGTGTACTGAGTTTACCTTCCCGACGAACGCTTCATGGGAGGAGTTCGAATCTCCCCCCATCGGGCCTCCATGGATGGAGTTGAATACCGCCATGTGTTGTGAGTCTTATGATTTAGAGGGATTCTCTTAACACTCATTAGCCCCCCATGCCGGAGGAGTTTCGGCAATGCTCGTCTGCTGGAAGAATTAGAAGAGGTAGCCCCAGTGAATCAGACCTTTAACTTCTTCGTTGAGGAATCAATTGCAGTCGGTGGTGTGTCCATGATCCCTGTGAAATGCACACAACTTGTTCCTATCTCTTCTCTTACTGGCTTAGTCATCATGGGTGAAGGGCAAATTGTTTCTTCCTTATCAACTTTCAAGAGAATGGTCGACACGCTTGCATTAAGAGGAGTGAACTTATCTGAGCGTGGTGCTGGAGGAGGACGACATTGAGCTACGTCATCTTTCTTAAACTTCTTAGGTACTTCCTCAATGTTATTCTTCCGTTTGTTCCCGAAAGATGGATCCTTCTGGTCTTGAGGATGAAGGGCTTCCTCAGCTCTAATGAACAAGTCTCTCCTTTCCAAGACTTCGGTAAAATCTTTATGCGGTGTTTTGGTGAGGTGTCCTTCAGGTCCTTGTGGGCGATGTTTTAGTGAAAGGCGACGACCGCCATTCCAGGGAGGAAATTGATCTTGCTTCAACTGTGAAGCGCTTGAGAAAGTATTTTAGCAACACTCCGTCTCTTTGTTTTAATTCCAATAGAGAAGCACTTATTTTTTCAACCTTGTGGCTAGTAACAAAATGCTCTATGAAGAGCTCATCGAGTTGGTCGAAGGAGAATATTGACTCTAGAGTAAGGCGAGAGTACAATTCCCTTGTTGATCCTTTCAAAGTCGTGGGGAATGTTCAACACATGAGTGCACGGTGGCATTATAGACCATCATGAGAGTTTTAAAACTTTCCATATGGTCAGCCCTGTCAGATTCACCATCATAAGATTGAAACTGCGAAGCTCTGAAGTTCTTTGGAATGTGTGCATCGAGGATATATTTTCTGAAACGAGATTAACTGGGGTGATAATCCCTGCAGGAGCAATTCTCTTCATGCTTTATCTATTCCAGGGGATCCTCTACTTCTCGGATGCGGAAAAGGACTTGGTCATTCTTCCCCTTGGATCTAGTTGAGTCTTTGAATTCTTCTTCTCTAGAAGGAGTAGAGTGGCATATCCATGTGCGTTGACCCTGATCAAGAGTACCTCAGGTGGCACGGAGGATGTCGTGCTTGAAGTTTTACAGTTCGTCCCTACTGACTGAAGCCTCTTTCTCTTTGTTCTGGTTATGAAGCTTTCAACTTTCACGAGTCGGGCTTCTTTCTTCACTGCACCCCCTATGAGAGGAGGAGCATCTTGATCTCTGTCTTCAAGAGGAGTTGCTTCTCCCATTCTCATGATGTTCTGAGAGGGAGGCCTCGCTCCGAGCATGCATCTCTTTCAAACGGATCCGTATATCGGGCCTCTGTTGTCTGTTGTTGATGACTTGACGGAGATCTCTTGACCCCCAAGGATCTCACGAGGGTGTGGACTGAGCCATGGTTGTATACATGGTGTTGTTTTTGATTCGGTTCATGACGACTTTGTCGGGAGCCCCCCGATGCATCTCCATTGAGAGGATCTTGATTAGAATGTCACGCCCTGCTTCCCAAAAGAATATGGAATACGATATGTGACTAAGCCCAGCGGATAGTTTTTATCATCCATAAGCTGGACGGATCTGCTTGACTCATCACAACGATAAATATATCAACATACTCAACTAGGCATGCAAAAACAATTATAACTCAACAGTATTTATTGCAACAATAATAAATATCCCAACAAATACGAGATCTAAAACAAAACAATAATCCTGGGACAACAAGCCCAAATACAAGTCTCAATATAGTTCATAAATATAAAATAGTTCATTAAAACATTTAGCAAATTTTTCAATGCGCAGCTCAAAACTTTTGTTCACCAACTCCAGTAGGCAATTGATTAGCAAAACCTGCTTATATAGCAATTACAAGGAAAATAGGAAAACAGGAAAACATAATGCCCGTTAGATGCAAGTTCCGGGTCGCAAGCAGTACAAGTAGGAAAATGGAAGGGAAAAACTAAACTAAAAAGGAAATACTAACATGGATAAAGCAACAAAGATAACAGTCTACAGATGGCAGTAAACAACGGAATAACAGTAAGAGTATAACGATAACAATAACAGGATGGATCAACAGTAATGGTGAAGTCAACGATAACAGTAACAGAATGTGACCGCGAAAACAGTTGTTCTTATGTCTAATGTTCATTAATATCTAGGTAGCACTTCATGCGTCCCAGATTTTACCACATGGTTGCTACATCAAACAATTTCGTTTTAAGATTTCGTAGTGAAACTTCTATATGGTAGTATATTCAGAAAAACAGTAACAGTAACATCAACACCAAACAGTTTCATGGACCATTTCCTCATGCATCTAGAGATAAATAGTAGGTACCACAGTAAGCAGTGGGGAAAACGAGTTTCCTTTCGAATATGCATTTCTATATTGTCCACTTCTCGATCTTTTCCCTTAAGGACCCCGGCTTGATTATTTTTCATTATTATTAAACAGGTGTGAACAATTACAAATAGGGCTAAAGACAAGGTAAGAACAAAGGATAAGTCTAAGATGAATAGGAAACACAAACGGTTGATAAAAACAACTCATAACAGTCAAAACAATGAAACTTTCAGTTCTAGACAGCAAGACACTACTGTACCAAATCCAAGATTTCTGTTGCTACAGAATAGCAATACAGAAAATAGACTCTCTTCCGATTTCAGCACATATATATAATTTAAACATCATCCACAGAAACAGGGTTGAAAACAACGTTTCATATAGAAGATGTGTTCAGCCAGAAAATGCAAAATCTTGTTTATAATCATAAAAATGGTTTAAAAACATCATAATTAGATCTAAGAAAAAATTTGGAAGACTTCCGAACATATCTAGTCTCAAAATATAGAATATCATGAAATTATATTACAGATAGCATAATCAACAAAACTGGAAAAACAGAGTAATACGACAAAGTCTCAATTCTGAAAGTTCAGACACAGCAGTACCAAGATAGAGATAATTCATAAAATATAATTCAAAATCCAGATCCGTAAAAAGGATGATAAAATAGACAAATAAAGCTACAGTACATATTTACAAAGTTTTCATAAAAAACGAATAGAATCAGGTTGAAAACATAGTTCTTTACTGAACCGTATGCAGTTTGGGAATATATCGATGTGTTTCACAAGTATGAAATGAGATATAAAAGTCATTAATTAATTCCACAAAAATTAGGGACTGATCACAGTCATGTCTAAACATATTCAGCAAAATATAGAGTTCAAATTCTACTTTTAATATCAGTTTTCAAATAATATTTCATACACGAATCATATAGTTCAGAATCTGGAATATACGATATGATTGCAGTAAAAAAACAATAACTCATGCATCAAAAATCGAAATTCAGATCCGTAGAAAGTTCTGGAAACTAAAAAACGAAGGCTACAAATCATGTTCACAAACTTATTTATTTTTACTGATGTTAACAGAGTCGAAATTACTGTACAAAAATAGGACAACAGTAAACAAAAGTTTTTTTAAGAATTTTATCAAACAATTTAATTACAAACGGTCCAATCTAAGATTTCATACAAAGCATGAGATATTTGGGTGTAACACCCCGAATTCCAAATAAGACTGAATTCAAAGTTCCACAGGATATTTACACTTCTCTTCGTACAATTTTACAAGAAATTAAAAAACTTTTATTACATCAGAATTACATTTAAACAGCGGAAGCAAATTACAACAATTACATGAATGAAATAAACAACACTTGAATAATTCTTTAAGCATCAATTCCTCCTTAGTCTTTTTCATTAACTTTATCATGCATAGAAACTGTGGGCACGTCAGTTCATTCAACTGACGCTAGGATATAATACATCAATTTCTCTTACTTAGAAAGAACACACTTGTCACAAAACAAAGCTACGGGGACAATCCTATTGGTTTCGTGTGTGAATGTGAACTTAGTCCTTAATGCAATTATTTATGTTACATGAGACTAATACGCACTTGTTCAGATTCTATGCATCTCATACTACATAGGTCAGAGGGCAAACCTTTAATCGTTCTTCATCTTATAGGATTCAATCCCTCGCCATGACTTAAGCTACTACGGTAACTACGGTAAGTATCCTAGATGTTCTATGAGTTACGAGCCTATGTCCAGACAGCTTGGAGGGGAATCCCACGTCATGACACGACGCATCGTGTAGAACCTATGGACAATTCAGCCTCCGTCATGGGACATGGCACCACCCGTAGTCACCAAACACCCTACAAGGATCACTTGCAGTACGAAATCCTAGAGATGTATCCACGTCATAACACGACGCATCGTGTAGACAGCCTGTGAATACTCTTACATCATAGCTTCGAGGCCCTCATACTCGTGTTTTTCTCTTACTTTCATCACATCTTCACTATGTATCTAATCCTTAATTATTTGAATCATAAATAAAATCGACACCCTAGAGTTAGCACTCCCTCTATACCGGTCTTGACCATCAATTCAACAATACGACCCAAACTTGGTCTTTTCATTTCAAAATCTTATCTCAAGAGAATTTATTCAATGCCGGTAGAAGGCTTAGCTAGACTCTAGTCTTTAATCTCATTTCATGTTCATAGAATTGAGTATTCATACTCATAAAATCTTTCTCATAATTCAACATGTTCTTCTATTTCATTTTCATGTACAATTGCATGCATAAAACGATAAATTCATTTTTTTCCAACTTATCACATTCATAATTTATCTTTCACGTATTTCTCTTATTCTCATAGTATCATTCTTTCATTATTAAGCCCAAAAATCACACTTATCTTTACTTAAAAAATTTCATTACAAAAATCTCATTTCAACCCTTTGTTAAAAATCCTTTAAACAAAAATATTCATTTTTTATCCAATCAAATTCAATCTAATAATTTGTATCAAATTCTTTCTTGAAATAGTCTTCAATTCTCATTTATAATAAGCCAAAAGTCAAAGAAAAATTCTCATGAAGCCTAGGCATTTTTAGAGTCCTTCTAGTATTTTTCCTCAATTTTTATTTAATTTTTAAAAACTCTTAAAAATACTTAAACCCAAAAAAGATATATTTTTTTATTAAAAAACCAAGGTCAGGTTTTGAACCCCCAACCCGATGCCACGTCAGCGCTACAGTAGCGCTCTGTGCGCCACGAAGATCACAAAGTCCAAGCGCCGAAGCGATATGAAATTGGCTAGAGTCCATATAGGACATATTTAGGAGTATTCTGTTTTTAATAAAAATCACAAAGTAAAAGGCTGAGCCAGGTTTCGTTCCCCGCAACCAAGACCAAACCCAACGCTACAGTAGCACTCTGTTGCGCACTCGAAGACCAATAAGTCCAAGTGACTAACCCGACATGAAAAGAGTTCAGTTGTTTATAATTCAACTCTCTGTTATTACTAATTTTTCATAATTCAAGTATTTTTAATTCTTTTCTTCTCTATTTGTATCCAAAACTTCCAGATTATAAATAATAGGAATTTACAGTAAAACAGTAATTTAAGAATCATATTTGACAATAAAAAACATGAATTCTTATTCCCACTTTGTGTTCTATGTCCACAATTTCGACATTAAAAGCAATCATGAGTTCCTACATAATTTATCACCACAATTTCCACAAAAGGCTACTTTCTTACTTGTTGTTAATCTACAATATTTCTATAACAAAAATTCCCTTTTTCCACACTAGTGTTACATTAATTTAGACAATATGATTTCAATGGTTCACTTAATCAACTAGTCATTTTATAAGCACAATTTTCTCAATTTAGCATGGCTCAAAACAC
>CM030362.1:100053269-100070822 GCA_017893485.1 Hemerocallis citrina
AAAAATGATGTTTCATCCTACGGTGGGTGTTTCGTCCCAGTGGGTTGTCTTTAATTAAGTTGTTAATTATATTTTTAATCAACTAAACCTAATTAATTAAATAATTATTTAACTTAAAATTTAATTAAAACACTAACTAAACTAATTAACTAACTAAATTAGGAGCTTAAGATATTTATTTTTTTATAATTCAGGATTTCATCGGACGAAACATCAACCCACTGGGACGAAACATCATGTTTCGTCCGATCATTTAAAAAACAATTAAATAATCCAGACGAAACATGATGTTTCGTCATGCATAATATGCATATTGTTATATCTCATGCTATCTTTGACTTTTTACTGTAGCGAAAAATGAAAAAAAATGACAGAATAGCTAACGACTGTAGCGTCTACAGTTTGAAATTATGCATAAAATGCATTTTTAGCTAACGTGTAACCCCCATTCCCGCTAATAAGTATTTTCTATGTATTTTCTATAATTTGATTTTTATAAATTTATTTTGTGCTAAATTCTTTTCGGATATTTTATTAAAGTGTTTTCTAATCGAAAATTTTATTCATTTCGAATAATGGTTTATTTTGATCTTACTTTCTATTTCCTATTGATTGGCTATTTATATTTGAGCCCAAATCATATATATTATTATTATTATTGGATTATTTTAATAAAATTGTTAAACCTAAACACTATTTTGTTATAAGATTGTATTATTATTATTATAATTATTATAATTATTATTATTATTATTATTATTATTATTATTATTATTATTATTATTATTATTATTATTATTATTAATTGTTATTTCTTGATTATCTATTTTAAATTCATCTATTGAATTATTTTATTATTTTAATTGATCTATTTTAATTAGTAAATTCTAATTTAAAGCCCAATTTATATTCTTTTCATTGTATTATTTATTTATCTATTTGGATTCTAACCCATTACCCAAAACCCTATAGTCTTCTTCTCCTTGAATCCAAACCCAATATCCCAATAGTCCTTATAAATACTAACCTATCCTACCCTGTACCCTAACCCTAGACCCCAATACCCTCAGCCGCCTACCCCCTACTGTTAAACCCTAACCCCTACTGTGCATCCCCCCCCCCCCCCCACCCTCTTCAACTTCCCGACTCTCTCTCTCTCTGTTTTCCCCTGAACCCAATCGACGCCACCTCGCCTTCCCATCATCCTCGTCGTTGCCTCTAGGGGTGGTCTTGGTACGGTACCGGACTTTTTGACATTGTACCGTTACCATACTAAACTAGTTCGGTTTGAAAATATGCAAACCATTACCAACCAAAAAGTTTGGTATACCGAAACTTCGGTATACCAACTACTTCGGTTGGTACGGTTCGGTATTGGTGTTATACCAAATATGGTGAGTAGAAGGTGGCAGCCGAAGAGGAGGAGGACAACCAAAGAAATCCCTATTAAAAAAGAGAGTATAAGAACCACTGGTTTTTTTGTTATTAATTTTCATTTAACATGAGTAATCAGATGCAAAAAGAATAGTGGTGAATACACATTATCTAATTTAGTTACAGTCAGGGTTTATTTCATTCCTAACTTTTATATTGTTTTTATTAGGGGTTTGAGAGTAAGATTGTACCGGAAATGAATTGCTTCATTAAACTCTTATTCAGAATATGACCAGAGGTTTTTGGCCTCATAATTTTATCTCAAGAGAAACAGTTTATGCGCTATGGAAATACTTATTTGAGCATAACGAAAGGTGAGAATAAGTTAGCTCTAAATAACAGGATGTATGTGTTGAGCACTTGATTCATAGCACAACTTACCAACTTGCTTTTCTTCTTGTTCTTCTTCTCAATGAAAGCAAGTATCTCCTCCTGGCGAACTAGAGCATCAGCAAGAGACTGTAAGAAGCACAAATCAAATAAGAAGTGTATGAATGTGTTGGAATAAATGAAGACAGTTTATTATTGCAATGCAGGAGAGGAGGCTGGCAAGAGCATTAACCTCACAAATGACATATGCATCACCATATTTTTTTTTGTTCCAAAGAACGTGTTTATATTATATGATCATTTTACACTCATAACTATGCAATTGAATTTTACCAGTAACCCTCTTTCTAAGAATATGACAGTCTACAAACTTGAGAAAGAATTGAAGCATATTGTTATTTGGTAGGGTTATTCGGTACGGTACAGTAAAATTCCGACTGAACCATATTCATACCGAAACCGAACCGGATTTTAGAACTCGGTACGGTTGTACCGTACCATACTTTTGGTAACCGATTTTTTCGGTACCGAATTGATTGGTTCGGTTGGAAAACCAGCCGGTTGGCTCATTTCGGTATGATCGGCCACCCCTAGTTGCCTCTATCCATCCTCCAACCCTTCATCCCCTACCTCCGAAACCCCCACCCTCTTCATCTGTTCTCCAACCGAAACCCATCTCAACCTAACCCCGCCGAGCCCTATCCTCTGTTCGACCTCTTCCCCATCCCTGTTCACCATCTTCCTCATCGAGCCTCACCTTCATCGAACCCACCACCTCCAACCACCGCAACCCACTACCCCCGTGAACCCATCGCCTCCCAAACCCAACTCCCCACCTCCCGCTGCTCCTGTCCTTCTCTCCATGCCGCCCTACACCCAACCTCCGAGCACCCATCTCCCTGTTGTCGACCCCAGAACCCCAGTCGACCACCGAGCGCTCCCACTCTGCTGCTTCTCTATTTTTCCTACCATTGATGTTCCTCTGTTTCCGCTCGAGCCAGCACATCAGACCCCGACCGCCCTCGATGTCGATCTCCATTCGCCGTCCGCCGCTACCTGACGCGCCTTCGGTCAACCACCCGCAAGACCACCCCGCTGTCCCTCCGTTGAGCCAGAGCCGAATTCCTCGTCGCGTCGCCATTGCCAGTTACTGTGATCTATCACTTTGGCTGTTTGCTGTTGTGGGGGTAGGATGGCTTTTGTGGGAGTAGGATGGTTGTTTGTAAGTCGATAAACTTACCATATGGGTAACCATTTTATTGTCTCACAATAGATTAATTGTGAGACAATTATATGGGTAACCCTATTAACGATACTACCATCCTATTAACGATACTACAGACCTAGCAATTCGTTCTACAATAGATTAATTGCTATTTTTATAAGTTTATCGACTAATTTATCGACTAATAGAATGGTTACCCATCATGTTTAATTAATTTATTCTATGAAAAATATCCAAAAGCCTGTATGTTGCTTGCTGGCTGTATGTTGTCTGCTATTTTTGATGCTCTTAGTAAAAACGACTGTGGATGCTCTTAGTAAAATATAGCTATGACTCATTTCAGATAAACAATAAACGAAAAAAAAAAAAAAGAAAAAAAAAAGGAAAAAAAGTTTATTAACCCCCACCCACCAACCTACCAAAAAAAAAATCAGAAAAATCAAAATCTATCCAACGGAGTTTTTGCAAATTGACATATGACCTTACACACTTTCACTTTTATCTTTCCACCCTACCTAAGTTGAAATTCCTTTGACTTTTTTGTTCTTTCCAAATCTATGAGGGGATATCTATCAATTTTTTAAAAAACCTATTTTAATAATAATCTCTACTAATAGTGTGGCACCTAAGGTAGTAAAAGAAAAAGTAGTAGATTTGGTAGTAGGTGTAGCATTACCCTTTTAATAACTAATTTTGAAGATGAGTTCTTCTATAATTGTGAACCTACTCGCAAAACTTTTCCATATTTTTACCAAAGTAATTCACAGATAAGGTAGAAGACATTTAGAACAATTTCTAAATGTCTTGAATTTACGAAAAAAAAACTCATTATAAATGATGTTAGAACAAAAAAAATTAAAAGGTCAAAAGATCAGACAAAAAAATCTAGTATTTTTAAAATGGCATAAAGGGGTATGAGCAACTTGCTCATTTAGTAAATGAGCAATTGATGATGTGGCAAACATGTGATTGAAAAATTCTTAAAAGGTTAGTTGTCCAATGTATCACATGCATGCCACATAATTAATTGCTCATTTACTAAATGAGCAAGTTGCTCATATCCTTTTTACCCTTTTAAAAATAGAAAGAATGTTTTTCAGATAAGTCCATAAGAACTTATCTTCAAAAAAAATTTGTTAGAAGAGTAATGCTATACCTATAACCTTTTCTTACAACCTTTTTTCTTACAACCTTAGGTGGCACAATTTCATTGGAATATATTATAGAGTAGGTTGTAAGGTTGTAAAGGTTGTAGGTGTAGCATTACCCTTGTTAGAAAAGGTAAAAACATAATTTTGGCAAATAAACCCTCTTGAGATTACAGCATTGATAAAGCTGTTTTTAATGTAAACAATTTTACTATAAGTAAGGTAGAATAGATAAAAGTGAAAGTGGGTAAGATTATGTAACAAACCATGGAAATTTTTTATAGGATTCTGTCAAAATTTACCTTACACATAAATATTATTCTGAGCAAGAAGGTTTTATTCCTCAATACATCTTATAAACCAGGCATACAAGTACGAGTACTGACTGGTAGTTATTAAACTTTCACATGAAACTAAACATCAAGATTGAGTTGTAACAATAACTTTAGCAATATTGATCCTAGTTGACATCGACCCCATCTTGCATGTCGACTCAGAATCTCCAATGTCAAATTGTTCAGTATCCAGCAGGATAGCCACCTTTCCTTGGGTCACTTACAGCAGTCAGAGTCCCATTATTTTCAAGGTTGTGAACAACAAATTGGCAAATAGCCCCTTCACCATTCCAAGGCTGTAAGACATGACCCTTTCCACTTAAGTAGCTGAGCGTCTTATTAGGGACTTGGATGAGATCATCTGTAACTGTTGTGTAGTTTTCGTAGTATACAATATTGGGATTTAACTGCACATACAAAAAGAAAAATAGTCAAAAAATTAAATCATGCAGTTAACCCTATTTTTCTTTTTTCTTTTATTTCTTTCGTTGTTGTAAAAAATAGTCTAAGAATCACAATTGATGGAATATTCTGTACCATTTATGAGTATAAGAAAGATATGATTATGACATTTATATTTTGCTTCTTCTTTTATATCTTTTTTGTTCTAAAAATAGTCTAAGAATCACAATTGTTGGATTTTGAACAAATTATGAGTACTAGTAATCTGCATGTGCTAATAAATTTTTTTCAAAATTAAATATTAAGACGTAATCTGGCCTCGAATCTAAGACTTTTTTTTACTCATCACATACTCTTTACAAATTACCACACAGTGGCACCAACTTTTATTTTATATGAGGGACATGTTTGTAAATAATTATATCGTAAATAAATTTGAACTTTGACGATATTATAGTAACTAACAACAGTTGAGTAAATAAATGATTAATATAACTTTCACTTAGAAATAAAGTGTATAAATTACACAACCTCAATTCTTGCATTATAGTATTAGAGATAAGAAAGATATAATTATGACATTTATGGTACCCTCTAAATATGACTTACAACTTTATCAACATTCAAATAATGATCACGCATATATTTTGCATGTGTACTGTCCATATGGCATGCATTTCTTATACTACTTTTAGTCGGTTCAGGAATTAATACTACATTTGATCAAGTTGTTCCCATATCAAGGAAACAACTCGTCTTTAACAATCCTTTATTGTTTATGAAAGAGGAAAATGATTGCGTTTATGTATTGCATGCATTGAAAATTGAAATAAATTATAATTTTGGTGTATGAAAGAAAAAAGAATAAGATGTTGTACATGTTATTAATTAAAAATGCTATTGATTGAAAATACTTGGTAAAATGTGTTAAAAGTCTTTTAGGGGGCAGTTTGTTTTAGAAGTTTTGGCAGAGATTTGCTTTTTTTTTTCCAGATCAGCCTCGAATTTTTTACCAAACTATCCCACTTTCTGTAAGTAGGTACGAAATTGTTCCTGTTTGAAAATTTAATACCAAAAACTCCCTGTCGCTAACAGAGTTAACGAGTCTAGTAATTTTCCTGTCGTTATCTCAGTTAGCATGTTGCTAGGGGATACAACTTTTCCCTCAATTGAGGGTGTGAGAAAAAAGTCATCCAATATAGGCACGCTAACTCCGTTAGCGCACGTATTTATACCACTCGCGCTAACGGGGTTAGCGTTCGTATATGGGACAAACTCCCAAGTATAGGCACGCTAACCCTATTAGCGCGCCTCTTTATACCAGGCACGTTAACTGGGTTAGTGTGTGTCGTTTGGAATTTTATTAATTAAAGCTCGCTATCTCACTCTCATCTCACTTTACTCTCTCCGAAAATCCAGTTAAGCCGATTGTTAACCCAAAACCCCAAACCCTAGTCTTCGATTTGGCCCCTATACCCATCCCAATCTCTCGATATTTTTACTAAAATCTCTTCTTCACTGCCGAATATCTCATCTCAACCAAGAAATCCCCCAAAATATTGGTGAACCCATTAACCATTTCCCCCAAAATTTCCGAAGTATAGGATCTGATTTGCAGCGACGAAGTCGACTTCGATCTTCAACCCCACATTCGTTTGTAAGTGATCCTCAACCCGGAATTTATGGTAAAGATTTTTTAGTGATTTTGGGTGAAGGGATTTGAAATTTTGGGTTCATTTTAGGGTTATATTTGCATTATACATATATTAAATATGGGTAAAATTGTGGGTTCATTTTGTTTTGTACTTTATAAATATATGAAATTTAGGGTTAAATATGCACTAGTAGATTTAGTGTTTGGTTTGCACTTGTAAATTATCATTGATAGATTTAACATATGGCACGGATAATGGGTAAATTAGCATTGATAGATTTAACATATGGCACTTGTAAATTAGCATTTATAGATTAAACATATGGCACGTCATTGATAGATTTAACATATGACACTTGTAGATTAGCATTGATAGAAATTTTTAAGATAAATTTGTTAATATATATTATCAAACATGTAGGATTGTATTTGGTATAACATATGACACGGACAATGGGTAATACCGAAGAAGGGAGTAGTAGTAGAGCTCCAACAACCCGGAAAGGTCCACGGACATGTCATGGACAACCTCCCGAAAGAACGAACCGTGGTGGACAGAGACGTACCAACGTAAGATTATAAATTTCATGCATTCAATTTTAACATCAATAAAATTATAAATTTGTATGTTGAATTTTTTTTTATTTTATGTAGGATGAGGCCGGTCCTTCTTCTTCTCTGGCCACTCAAATGGGTCCGTCTCCTCCTCCTCCGAATCAACATCGACCTTCTCCTTCATCTAGTCAGTCGGGCCCATCTTCTTCCTCGTATGTTCCCCCGATGGTTCTCGGTCCGATCGACCCAAAGTTGTTGACTTTACAAGGTCAACATCGCTCTAAAGACGTTTGGGAAGGAAATTCTTCGGAGTGTAATTTTAGGGGGCACAACACGTTAGAGATGCATTCCCGTATACATGAGATATTACAGCAATGTGGGTTATACGGCATAGGGTTGATGAGCTCCATTAAGGCGGACCGACCGTTATTAACAGCCCTTCTCGAGAGATGGCATCCCGAGACACATAGTTTTCACTTGCCGGTCGGAGAGACGACAGTGACACTATAAGATGTTGCTGTAATAACTGGTTTGCCAATTGATGGAGAGGCCGTAACTGGGACAATGGACTTTGAACCAGAGTTCATTATCCACAAGTATCTTGGTGTAGAGGTGGAGCGATTGGCCCTTATAGGCAAACCGTTGAGGCTGAAATGGTTGAAGGAAACATTCTCTGGTTCGTTGACTAATACCTCCATGGAGTTGCAAGTACATTGTTACTGTCGAGCGTACATAATGACACTATTCGGAGGTGTGATCTTCCCAAATTTCTCCAGAGATTCCATTCCGTTAATGTACCTACCACTAATCATCGATCTTGGTGGAGTTGGGGGGTACAAGATGGGAAGTGATGCATTTGCCACATTGTATAGAGCCTTGTGTAAGCTCTTTCGGTGCCAAGCAGATGAACAGACCAATATTGATGCTACAAGTCTAGAGATGGGAACGACTACACATTGGCCGACCCGTTGTTACAAAGCATTCATCAAAGTGGGCGAATTTTCCCGAGGACGAGATAATGAGGCCACCGCAAGGTGTGTATTGGATGGGGTTCATTGACGTGGAAGACTAGCCCTAATAGATGCCTCTCATATTACCGGGACGAGCTTGACCACTTGGCAGACAAATGTGTTAAGTGGCAACCATATATATGGAGGAACGTTTAGCCAGATTGCCTCCAGTTTGTATCTCGGCTCCTCAACTGTGGATGACAAAAGTACCGCTTATCCACTTTGGTATAGTTGAGGCATATTTTCCAGATAGAGTACTTCGTCAGTTTGGGTTGCATCAGAATATACCGATCCATCAACCGTACAATGCCGATCTACACAGTGTCACCGGTATGGGTCGACAAGCAGCTTACGATTGGGCAGCTTTATTGCACGTACATGTGGATATTTTGGAATCGTCGTCTCGATCACGTAATTACGAATATTCCACCGTTCGATGTGTCGTCCCATGTCGCTTACACGATGTGGTATAGGATAATGACTCGCCTTTACATTTCCCCAACAAGTCAATTTCCAGCCGGGGTCGAAGTACCGACACGTAGACATGCCGCCGATCCAGCAGACACCTACTTTGTTAATCTGCCAATGTTTCAACCGAAGGCACCATGGCTTCGGAGTGTTGTAAGTTTTATATCCATATTTACATTGAATTTATTATTACGTCTAATTATTCAATTATTATCATGTTTCTTTCATTTTTGTATAGATGGCCCAAACATGGATTCAAGCGAATGAATGCGCAAAAGTATTGAAAAGTAATGTAGCCGAACCGTTGAAGGTATTCGCGCATAAAATTGTCGAGTCATGTCAAGTACAAGCAGATCTCATCGGCGAAGGCACCAGAATAGATGCGATCTTGTCCGGTCCCGTGCACCAAACAGGTCGGCGGAAGACAACGGCAACAAAATCTCGTCCACGTCCAATTATACAAGAAGAGGAAGAAGAAGAAATAGACAAAGATAAGAAGAAATATACGAAGATAATATTCCCCTCTCCGGCTTAACTCAAGCTAGCCCAAAGCGTCCTAAACGTGCAAGGAAACATCCAAATCTTTTCACCCCTTCGTAAGTAAATTTTTGTTTATGTTACAGGTAATTTGGTTGGGATTTGGTTGAATGTGTAATGTTTATGTTATAGGTAACCTTTTCACCCCTTTTGTAATTTGGTTGGAATTTGAGGTAGTGTATGTTGGCTGAATGTGTAATGTTTTGTGTGAAACAATTTGTGTATGTTATCTGTGATTTGAGTTTGAGAGGTTGGTTGTATGTTTGGCTGATTTGGCTATATGTTGGCAGATATGGCTTTATATTTTTTGGAGAGTTGAAACAATTTGTGTAATGTTTTTTGGAGAGTTCGCTGTATGTTTGGCTTTATGTTTGGCCCTTTGAGAGGTTATGCAATGTTTGGAGATATGAGTTTGGCTAAATTTTTGGAGATTTGAGATAGTAGAGATTTGTAGAGATGTTGGCTGGGGATGTGTTCATTTTGTATCAGTTTAGGAATGTATTGAGGTATCAGTTTAAGATTTTTACTAGTCTGTCTGTGAAGATTTGTACACATGTTAACACAGTTAACGGCCTTGGTAAAAAGAGGCACATTAACTGAGTTAACGTGTGTGAGTATTTCAATCTTGCAGATAGTTTCAACTTTCTAGAAATTTGAAATCTCAACAATCGTTAACTCAGTTAACTTGAAATCTCAATAATCGTTAACTCAGTTAACGGCATTGGTAGAAAGAGGCACGTTAACTAAGTTAACGTGTGTGAGTATCTCAAACTTGCAGATAGTTTCAACTTTCTGAAAATTTGAAATTTCAATAGTCGTTAACTCAGTTAACGGCCTTGGTAAAAAGAGGCACGTTAACTGAGTTAACGTGTGTGAGTATCTCAAACTTGCAGATAGTTTCAACTTTCTGGAAATTTAAAATTCCAACGGTCATTAACTCAGTTAACGGCCTTGGTAAAAAGAGGCACGTTAACTGAGTTAACGTGTGTGAGTATCTCAAACTTGCAGATAGTTTCAACTTTCTAGAAATTTGAAATCTCAACAGTTGTTAACTCAGTTAACGGCCTTGGTAAAAAGAGACATGTTAACTGAGTTAACATGTGTGAGTATCTAAAACTTGCAGATAGTTTCAACTTTGTGAAAATTTGAAATCTCAACAGTCGTTAACTCAGTTAACGGCCTTGGTAAAAAGAGAGGGTTTTTGTCTACATCCCTCTTTAAGAGTAGTCTCTCCTATTGTCCATCTATCACGCTAACTCCGTTAGCGCGAGTGGTTTAGACAGGCATGCTAATGGAGTTAGCATGTCTATAATTGGTGGGTTTTTTTGCGAACACCCTGCTGAGGGGAAAAGTGTTATTCCCTAACACACGCTAACTGAGATAACGACAAGAAAATTACTAGGCTCGTTAACTCAGTTAGCCACAGGGAGTTTTTGTTATTAAATTTTCAAACAGGGACAGTTTCGTACATACTTACAAAAAATGGGATAGTTTGGTAAAAAAATTCATCAGCCTGAGATGGATATAATCACTGTTGAGCCTATCACAAAATATCACATCAAAGGAGCAGTAAATCGCACCTTTTTCCCGATTGACCAACACGGTGCTCCCAACTTGAATAAAAGTAGTTTGAATATTCTTTTAGAGTGGGGCCTATTCATATCTCTAATCTCTAATATGTAATATATTATAATGAATTTATGGACATTCAACTATTTAATTTCAACAATTTATTTTAAATGATAGTTATATTAAGCATTCATTTACTCAACTGTTGTTAGAGCATCTGTAGTCGTTTGCTAAATATGCATAATATGTATATTTGGCCAAAAACAGCGCTGCAGTCGTTGGCCAAATATGCATAATATGCATAATTCGCTACAGGAGATTGCCATAAATGATAGAGGAAATGTGAAATATGCATATATGAGAGATGGCACTTCAAGTGCCGTCGCACCAATTTTTATTTTTTTTTATTATTATTTTTTTTTAAATTGTCGGACGGCACTTTTGCACAAAAAAAATTATTTTTTTAATGGTTAGACGCCACTTGAAGTGCCGTCCCAAAAAATAAAATTTCCTAATAAAAAAAAACCAAAAAAAAAAACAACCTATCCCTCGGACGGCACTTCAAGTGCCGTCCCACCCTGTAGTGGGTTATTTGCAATTTTTTGTATTTTTTTTGTAATTTTTTCATAATTTCTGAAATTTTTTTGTAATTTTTTATAATTTTTTTTATAATTTTTTATTTGCACTTCGAGGACGATTTTTTCCCTCTGACGGCACTTGAAGTGCCGTCACACCTTTTATAAAAAATAGCACTCAACGACTGCAGCAAAACGTAACTTTGCTATATTCATTTATCCATTTATGCATATTTTGACCCTCAACGACTGTGGATGCTCTTAGTTGTTATAATACCCTCAAAGTTTAAATTTATTTACGACATAATTATTTGCAAAAGTGTCATTCATATATAATAAAAGTTTGTGCTCCTAGGTATAATTTGTAAAGTGTATGTGATAAATAAAAGGAGGTCTAAGGTTTGAGGCTGGATTACGGTCTTATTATTACTATATTAAAAAAAAAAATAGAACGTGTATCGAACGAACAGATTACTAGTTATATTATAGGCAAAATTTAAAAAAACTACTCAAAATTTTTGGCCAGTTTAAAAAAACTACACTAATTTTTTTTAAAAAAAAGAAACATAATGTTTAAATAAGGTCCACTGGGTTAGTTAGAGTTAGGGTTGGGTTAGGGTAGGGTTTAAAAAAACTACTTTCATCTTTCATTTGTGCTTAAAAAAACCACACCCATCTTTTATTTGTGTTTAAAAAATTATCACTTAACTAATCAGATGTTTAAATAAACCCCCCGAACTAATCCTAAACCTAATCCTAACTAACCTAGTAGACCTTATTTAAACATTGTGTCATTTTAAAAATAAAAAATAAAAACTTTAGTGTAATTTTTTTAAACTGACCAAAAGTTGTATAATTTTTTTAAAATTTGCCTATATTATATTTAAGAGTGATCCTATATATAAAGGATTCCCTATCAAATATTTGATTTGCATAAAGTTCATGTTTGATTTGACATCTACTGCGAATACCTTATGTGTAATTTTTGAAACAAACAAGCCCTTAAGTGAAACTAAACTATGCTTTTTCACTGCTCGTAGTGTTTATTCTGATATATTCACCTTGTGATAACATCTTGGGGAGGTGACAGAAGGAAGTGGATCCATTTTAAATCCAAAATGATTCAAGAACACTTGAGTGACTGCTATTATGATCAAGGGCCCTCCACTAGCACCCATCACAGCTTGTAATTCTCCATCCTATAAAACATATATGAAACAAAATTAAAATGATTAGCAAACATATATGAGGTTTAGTTTTAACCCACATGCACTTGCATTAGCCTAAGCCTGCAGGGAATACTGTAAAAAGAAAGAGGGTATATATACAGACATAATAATCTTTTAGAATTGTATTTCCAATTATATAATATATCATAATTAATCAAGTTAGGAGGCTATAATTATGATGAAAATACCTTGAGAACAATTGTTGGTGACATGGAAGACAATGGCCTCTTCCCTGGTTCGATCCAATTACCAGGAGCTGGTGGTCTATGAGAACTATCATTAGGTGTAGAGAAATCATCCATCTGATTATTAAGCAAAATTCCAGTACTTGTTGACATAAACTGTGATCCAAAATGATTATTAACCGAACAAGTTAAAGCCACTGCATTTCTTTCCTCATCTACAATGCTCATATGTGTAGTTCCATCATCTGGAATTGGTGCCCATCTGAAATAATTTTTTTTTAATTGAATAATTAATTAGCAACAAAAATTATAGTTTACAAGTTACTTCTTAATGTGAAAATTTATATTTTGTTATTTTTTATTAATGGGATTGGATGACGACATTTTTTGAGTCAATTAAGAAAACAAAAGATATACTTACTTGCCACCACCATAGAGAGCCGGACTGTTGAATGTGCGATCGTCAGATATGTTTCTTTTAAGAGCTTCAGCAAACTCAATAGAGAGCATATCTTTGACGACTTCATGAACATGTTTCTTAAAATCCCAATCGCCAAGATTCGTTCTTACTCCATATACGTGTTTTAATGCTTCAATGAACCTATGTCTTCCAAGTTCATCACCAGCTACTCCGGAAATTCCATATCTTTCAATGATATTCAACATCTGATCCAATCACAAAAAGATCAATTAAGAGATATATATATATATATATATATATATATTAACATGTGTATTTGCGTACGTATGCAACTAACCATCAGTATTATTCAGAACTATGATGTGATGAATCTCACGCATATATATATCTCAAAGTACGGAACGGTAGGAATAATGCAGTACTGTGAAAATTACAAAAGAGCATTTGCGTATATATGTTATAAGTTGGAATTAGTAATGTTATAATAAAAGTTTTCCAAACCCGGCCCTAACTTGGGGTCAAGATATATAAAGCTTATATATATATAGACACCTATGTAATGGATAATACGGTTTTGAGAATCTGAAAAACAATATCTTTTAAATTTAAATATATATCTTTTAAATTTAAATATATATATATATATATATATATATATATATATATATATATATATATGAGCAATGCCCAATTGCAAATCACCGAAGCCGTTGTTCGAAATAACGACTTCGTCTATTTTGAACATAAGACTTTGTTCGTGTAAAAACGAGTAAGATTATATTCGGAACAACGGTTTAAGTTTATAACCTAAGTATATATATATATATATATATATAAACTCACAAGTAGAACTGAGGCTCCACCAGATGAAGGGGGAGGCATGGTGAGGACTTCCAACCCCGACTCGTTTCCAAATACATTCGCATGTAGGGGCTCCCTAATCGTGATATTGTAATCTGCTAAGTCCTTCATTGTGATTATTCCTCCTCCCTGTCGAATATCATTGACTAATTTTACCGCAATTGAACCCGTGTAAAATTCCCCAGGTCCTTGTGTTGCAATAACTGACAATGTTTGTGCAAGCTTTGTGTTTCTGCAGACAGCACCTGGTTGCAAAAGGTTCTTTCCATCCGTATATACACTTCGCAATCCTGGGTCCCTGAAGATGGATGGAGTATCGACGAGCATTTGGTGGTAGAGGTATCTGGATATAGTAAATCCATCTCTGGCAAGCTTGATAGCGGGTACAAGTAGGCTATACCAAGTGATTTTGTGACTACCGTAATGCTCCCATGCATGATAAAGACCCTTAACTTCTCCTGGAACCGCGACGGAGAGAGGCCCACTAAATTTTGCTTCCGGTTTGCCGAGGTACATGTTCTGAAAAAAAATTTAACATGCATGGTAAACTTTCTGCAAGTAGCCGAGTAATTAATTCTTTCAGTAGTAGCCGACGGAGAGAGGCCCACTAAATTGTAGTGCAATGAGTGATGACTGAAAATATATATTAGACCTTCTTCTGGTGAAATGATCTGATTACTCTTCTATCCTGAATATGTACGTAGCTAATTACTATGTTTAGATGTAGAGATTAATTGGGGATAAACTGTTATTTGTTTTTACTAATTAAAATTATTAATTTTAATGACATTTTGTGTATATCTCTAATCTCTAATCAATAATAATAGTACAATGGGAGAATGCCTTAGTGTCATTTGTAAACCTACCAACGCATGCATTGCACGTGCATAACTAATATGAAAGAGATGTCAGATTCGAGTCCTCATCGAGTCAGATTTTTTACTTTAATTTTTTAAATATATTAAATGTACATCACACGTGTAAATTATTATCTATGTATATCTATCCATTTATCTATAATATTAATATATAATAACTATTATAATGGATTAGTTGGAGTTGTAAATCTACCTACCTACTTACGTGTAACTCCAACTCTCCCATTACAGTGTTCACATTTACTTTTAAAAATATACTATCAAGGCATACATCGCACATGTAAATTGAAATTTTTTACTTTAAATTTTTCAAAAACCACGTGTATATTACTAGTTTTTTAAATATTAAAAAAAATGATGTTGAATCACATTTTCTTGTATATATCTGCTGGAGTTAGTTACAATAGCTAGCTAGCAGAAACCACATTAATTAGTTATACCTCATAAGCCGCAGCAGGAGCTCGATCCCTCATGTCCAAGACGGTGGTTGTTCCATTAGCCAACCTTATCATCATGAATGCGCCTCCACCTATACCACTCGATGCGGCTCCTACCACGCCCAAGCAGAAGGCAGTGGCTACAGCAGCATCCACGGCATTCCCATCTTGCATGAGAATCTCTCTCCCAACTTCAGAACACCGGCCATCATCTGCAGCAACTGCACCACGTCCTACTTTAAGCTCCTGACTAGCTGCCAAAATGGCAATGGGTTGAACCAGTGCTACTGAAAAGAGAAGTACGGTTGCGAGCCATAAAGGTGACAGAGCTGCAGTCCAAAACCCAGACTTAATTACTTTGTTGCAGTTGCATAGATTCAACATTTCTATGCTATGTAGATTGTAGACTACTTAGATAGCATTTCACACACATAGCATATATAAACTACTTTACCATATGATATGCACGATATTCTATATAAACTACTCTATGCTATATATGCACGATATTGTCTAAGTACTAAAGTACTTCTGAACTTTCTCAAACATTTGTTTATACAGTACATAATTGTAGAAGCTAATCGTACTTACCCTTCTACTTTATTTTACACGCTCCTGATATTTATCAAGAAACTTTGTGGGAGACTTGTCATTATTTCGGTGAGATTCATTTCTGGATATTTTGTGAGAAAGTCCGAAACAGGTTTATTTGGCTGTAAGATGCGTCACATCTATGGTTGTGGAATTAAATACATATATGTGACGTCCCACATTTGCATGTTTCGAAGTTAGCATTAAACATTGAGTAAATGGAATTGTTTTTCTGCTTCCAAACTGTAATGTAAATAGCTCAAGGGAACTAATTAGTAAGAACAGAGAGAGAGAGAGGGAGGAAGTGTGTGTGTGTGTAAGTACTCACCGATAGAGAGTGAGAGAGAGAGAGAGGGAGAGGGAGAGGGAGTGGGAGTGGGAGTGTAAGTACTCACCAGCCATGAGAGAGAGGGAGAGGGAGAGGGAGAGAGAGAGAGAGTGTAAGTACTCACCGGCCATGCTAGCTCTTTGGAAAAACAAGCTTAGCTAGCTTTCTCTGTGTTGTGTGGGACATTGAATAGCCTAGGCATCCCTTTTATACGAGCATCCACAGTCATAAAAATAAAAAGGGCAAAATGAATATTGAATGAATGTACATTTTAGTTAGGACATCCCTTTTATATGTGCATCCCTTTTACATGAGCATCCACATTTTAGTTAGGACATCAATATTGAATGCATGTACTCATACAAGAGAATCCAAGCAACCACACTAAAAGAAACACTAAGTTATTAATATACTAAAAGATGTAAAAGAACTATAGCAGTAAAATGCAATTGAGATATGAAAGGGTTGTTAGAGATTATGAGAGATTATAACAATAGAAATTAGGGTTAATATCCTAGACTAAGGTGCTTGAGATATTTACCTTAGGTGTTAAAATTGGAATACCTAGACTACTATCACAAACGAGTATTTATAAGATAAATATTGGTTTGGGTACTGGGTTCTCAACCCACTCAACACGCATTCCGATATTCATACAATTAGTACGTGTAACATACGTGTTACCCATAGAATAATATTACACATAATATTATTCATATAGTGAGAATATACCTATATATATCCAACAATCTCCTCCTATATTCTCAATATATAAACGTATTGGATTATCTCATCAGTTCAACATGAAACTGACTGACTAATAGCAGTCTTTAAATAGAAGAAATGCATCACTCAATGTATAGTTCATAAGGACTAAATCAATTATAGATCCGCATAATTCAAAAAGACTAAACCAAAATAATTAAATAGTTCCCAAACCATATCACAACAGAATAGTTCACAATGACTAAACCAACTGGAGTAATATGTCATAGTTTCAAAATCAAACAAAGCAAATAAACTTCAAGATCAAAATAAGAGTTTTAAGCTCAATGAACACAAGAGTCTTATACTCAACAGAAGTTTTACCAAGCAAGTGACTAATTTATTCTTGAAAGAAATAAACTGAAACTCTATCATTGCACACTGCTTTATGTTTACTCCTCCATTTTGAGCAAATCATTATTTTGAAATCTATGTTGACAGATTCAACTCCTCCATCTTTACTAGCTTATTGAAAATAAGAATATCAAGAGACATATCTCTAAGAATTCCAACGAATTTTACAAAGTATCTAGTTGCACAAAAGAACTTAGTACAATGTAACACTCCTGAATTCCAAAATACAACTGAATTCGAAGTTCCACAGGATCTTTACACT